>JAGDQP010000711.1:115435-146898 GCA_022664845.1 Lepisma saccharinum
TTTTGCAAACATTGGTAAGATTGCTATAGGCCTGTGGTTGGTAATTTCTCATCTGTTGTTTGTTTTAGGTATAGGACAAACTAAAGCAGATTTCCATTTGTTAGGGAAAATATATGTTTTTAATGTCAAGTTGAATGCAATCAATAAAGAATATTTAAATTTATCAATACATCCTTTCACCATACACGAGGGTATACCATCAGATCTAGCCGCCCGGGTGGTCGAGCGGTCTGCGGCGGTAGGCCATCGGCTCGAAGGTCCCGGGTTCGAGTTCCTTCAGGGGCATGGGTGTGGATTTTAACACTTAACAGCTAAAGGCGAATCTTGACAGGCCGAAGTCCAAAGTTACTAGACTGGCCCATATATATATTAAAAAAAAAAGCATCAGATCTAACTGTCGTTTTGGATTTTAGGTTCTTGACAGCCTTTCCTATTTCGTTCAAATGTATTTGATCAACAGGTAGTATACAGATTTCTTCGTAACCCCTAGAACTACTATCAAAATTACTGGACGGTTGAGAAGAGGATACAAATACTGATTGGTAATACTGTGCAACAAGCATATTAGCTATTTCTTCATTGTTACATAAATCCGACGTTCAAATTTTAATATATTTGGGGGAAGATGTTTTGTTTTGTTTTTAATAAATTTTCGCAATTGACCTGGATCAATATTGAGATTATTTTCAGAATTTGATATAAAGGTTTTATAGGCTATTTTTATGTCTTTCTTGACTTCTCTACGCAATCGAACAAATTCCTGATGGTAGTGTTTTGAATTTTCAATTTTGTATTTATATGATAAATTGTTTTAACCTTGAGTTTCCTAATAATGTCTTTAGTAAACCAGCACGGATACTTTGGCACAGAGTTTCTTTTGCAGGGGACATATTTGACAAATATTTCGTAAATTATATCTTAAAGTTTACTATACAGTACAGTACTTTACTATACAGTAAGTCATTGACAATATTATACTCTTTTAAGCATTTCCAATCAACTTCCAGTATACTTTAAGGTAGGTTTAATGTACTTCATGACAAGGTTATTTTGCGCCCTTAATTTAGTAAATATTGTCGTTTCTATCTTGTTGATAATTTTGAGTATATCACAGAAAAACTGTCACTTTATCCTTGCCCCCCTCTGAAAACCACAAGATGGGCGCCCATGCAACCGAATATAAATCAAGGTTTTTACAGCACCTAAGGAGCAACCATGAATATACCTGGATTGGGGATAATTGCAAAATAAATAGTTTTTGTGCCTATTACTTTGAAATAGTGTTCCTAATAATAATATATTAAACATCTGGTATTGTATTCCTTGGGAGAAATGTGCCGCCTTGGAAAACACCTGTCAGACCTTTTTCGTGTATTTTCGCATAAACTAAGTTCTCAGTGAAGAAATTCGAAAATACGTAATACATTATAGGCGTGTCATAAATATAGTTTCAGTTATTATCAATGGTCAAAGGATGTTTTCTGTCTTTTATCCCTTGTTTCAGTTGGCAGTGTTGCCAACCAATAGTTTCTTTCAATTGTCTGTGTTACCAACTATTGGCTTCACAATATATTTTTAGCTAGTCCAGCATAATTAAATTTTGACCCAGATTTTTTTAAACACAAACTAAAAATCGGTACAAATATTCAGAATGTTGCAATGAACAACATACCGGACGTCCCAAAAATCCCACTTGATCAAAATCAGCCCTCTTGGGAAAACCACCGCCATCTTTAATTTTACACTTGAATCGAGAGTTTAAATAAATTGAGATTTTGACTGAGGTTAAAGGGTTAATTGACACTTCTAACCTTTTTTCGTGATATGAAAGTGATATTTTGCGACGGATAATTACATTTTAGGATTTAAGTTTTTAATGGGGAAATTGAGCGTAGTAAATAGGTCCAAATGTTTTTAAACGGCGCCGCATATTTTTGTTCTCCTATGGATTCGAAAATAAATTTATATCATTGGAGTGCTTGATATACAAATGGGGAAAATATCTGTACTCACCCCAATCTTCATATTTCTCTTAAGTATCAGTTTTTCCAAATCCAATGTATTGTCGTCCTCGTTAGGTCTGAGAGGACTGTTTTGACAAATGTCATAGATGTTGAAATTACCAATGTGTCATCATTAAAGCCCGGAATTTCAAGAATAAATTTAACTTGAAATAGGCAGGCAAAAAGGCTTTTATTATTCCTGAAATAGGCACTCAAGAAAGGCATTAATTTTTTTAGAATGCAACTTATCCTAATTTAATTTTTTAATATTCTATATTAAACATATCATTCTACACTACATCGCGATGTTCTTTGTTGGTTATGTCACAGAGAACTGCTTTCACTTTTGAAAATGATCTCTCAATCTCCACAAAAGAAAGAAGAACATACATAAAATAAATTCTTACTGATGAGTTCATATCAACGACAATGTAATTTTCACCTTAATTTACTGTAGATACTCATTTGCACCCATGACAAGTTTACATTTGTTCTGACACTTCCAACAGTTTGTTTACTGTGTCTCGCGCAATATTGTCGTCACCAGTTTCTTGCTTTTCTTCTCAAGTTTCATTATTGCTTCTGTCAGTGGTCACGTAGCGTAGTATGCGTGAGCTGCCAGGTCATCAGCCAGTGACAGGTCAAAATCATCATCCTTGGAGAGGTCTTAATGCTATGAATTGTAGCAGAGATTCAGAAAATACCCATTTACTATGTAGGATTACAGTAAATGGGAGGCGATACATGAAGTCAGCGTAAATACTTAAAGAATCACCCTCGTCACAATTTTCTTCCCCTGAATTTACGACTAGGAGACAGCTTAAGGCGACAAAGGCAGCAGCGCTGCCATATTTTTGTTTGTCTCTAATGCCAAAAACAAAACAAAAATGGCTAAAATACGGTACATTAAAAGGCAAAAAATGCATTATGTTTAGAAATAGGAAACAGAAAGTAAAATAAGCAAAAAAGGCACAATGAGAAGCCTTTTTAAACGCTCCTACGATGAGTAAAAAGGTTACCTATTATTTATATGCTGATAATTCGGAACGAAAACGAAAAACCGTTTTGCCAAACTTCCAGGCACTAGTCATCATCATCAGAAGCTGAAGTACAGCTACACATCACAGATTTTTAGATGTTTCCTTAAAAGAGGTATATATTTGTTTTTGTTATTGATATTTGCCAAAAAGGACCTTGAGGTACAACTAATGATTGAAAATCATCGATGGCTGCCTCCGTCACAGACCAGTTTGCTTTTCGTGCACCTCATCTCTTGTGCCTGGATCGGATAGCCATCAAAAGTTACAGTACTTTGTCCGTAATTGTGTCTAATATACTCACTATGCTGCAGACATATCTGCTGATAGGTAGCCGGACGCATCCACACCACGCTGTCAAAAGAAAACCTCCGTTCATCGTGTAAATGAGATAAGACAAGAATGTGCAATCGTAAGGTGTTAACTTGTTAGAAAATAGTTACCTATATATTTGTTGCTTTTACGCAACGTCGCCGAAAAGGACAGGTGGTGTTGAGGGCAATTCATATTTCAAATGATAAGACAGATCCTCTTTGCTTCACACGATGCACATGAGGCAATGAAAAACATGGTTTGGGTCAATTTCTACATCTCTATCTTTAAGTTTTATGATCTTGGCGAAACGATAAATTACAAACTTACAAAGAAGATCTAACTTCGTCCTTTCGCTTAAGATGGACGTCGCTAAATCGTTGACCCGCGATGGATCTCAAATTTGAACCACTGGGTAATTTTTGTCCCCCATTTGTAACACGTGTTGAAAAGAAAATAAATGTTGGTAAATCTAAGGCTCAACTCTCTGAGCTTGCAATAACGAGTCAAAGGTCTCAATTTATTCTAACACTCTATTTAAAAGTATGAAATTAAACATGATGGCGGGTTTTCCGAAATGGTGGATTTTCCGCAAGAGGGATATTTTGGCTATTAAGCCATTTAATTTATTACGTTGTGAAACCTGTCTACGAGGAACTCCCTTAATTATAAGCATTGCTTACATGGATATATCGAGTTTGATTTGCTAAGATGAGACTGCTTACGTCGTTATAGTCAAGATATGGCTAATTTGTGACGATGCTGCCATAAATTTTAGCTCTTGTAGCTCCGATATACACATAATTTTAAATTTCTTCAAAGTAACTTGTTTCTTATTTTGATGTAAGTAATCACCTCCCGAAGTTTGGACGTTATTTCTTGGAGACCCCGTATATCTATGAATCTTTTTAAGTTTCGTTTTTAGGGGAGCTATTCACATGATATTCTAGGAATATTCCCGCAATTGCATCCAAGAATGTGTTTTTAATATGATCATACTGTATGCAAAGAATTTGATAGCAAGTATTTCTGGGACATTCTACCAACACAAGGGATTCTGTCCCGTATAGAAATTTTACAAATAAAAATGCGATGTACTGTTCGATATTCGGTATATCGATCGCTCTTCAAGTCGTCAGCGACATTTGTAACTGACACAACTTTTCTCTCGGGACAAAGGAACAGTCATATCTGCATTCTAGATACCATCAGCAGTGAAACAGCCAGGATTGTTGACCTGAACAAGTGTCGAACTCACTCATATTCTAGTGACCTAAACCATATCATTACTCTGCTGAAAATCTCTTCTCACTACTTTGTACTATTTTTAAAGTATCTTTTGTGATTTGTACGAGGAAATAGAACTTGGATGTGATCAACCTTCTCGGAAACATTTACCCATGACTAATCGAAGTCGTGATTTCCGGCAACTTTACGAAGTTGGCATCCAGCCATTACTGTCGCCCTAAAAGTTGGTTGGTACAAGTAGTTAAGAGCCATGTGCATACATCGTAAAATGTTATAGTCCTACTGATTGAAAACAAAGCATGCATTAAACCAATGCCGCTTCATACGAAACAAGCGACTTTGTTTCATGAGTTTGACCCATGAAGTCAAAGGTAATACTAGCGACTAAAAACAATTTCAAATTTATACTTTGAATTTCTCGACTATGCAGGTGAGTGATAAAAAATAAAAATCAATTTTGTCGGCTATATTTCATTTTTCTAAACATTTACCGTCATATAAATATTTTATTGCGACCGCCAGTTATGTCTGTTCGTGCAGTCATCTGTCTATTTTAAGAGCTGGTGTAAAAAGCGGAAAGAACTTCATAGCTAGCAATTACGTAGATATGAACAATGCTTTGCAAAATATTCCGTATCACCTGACTATAGTAACATAATACTTTATTTTCATTATATTGTGAACATATTAATGATAACAATGGAAATTTACTAACGATATAGACGAATACAAGTGAACTAATTCCATAAAAAATGAATGTTTTAGCTCCGAGTTCTGTTACTGCGAGGGAGGAGTCGTGATGGGTGGGGAGTGAGCAACCAATATGAGGAAGTTACTAACAACGTTGCCAGTGATATTCGATGAACTGCCATCCATCTTCGTGCTTTCAACAGGAATACGTGCGAGGAGTGGAGATCATTATTTTTCTGTATAATATATTTAAGTGTAAGTATCGTGTTCTTAATTATGAATATTTCAGTAACATTTCAAATTGTTAAAGCCAACATAAACGGTATCGCCTTATTGTATGACATCCACTGAGGAAGAAGGTCGCGATAATCATATCTGTGATTCCTAAATAAAGCGGAGTTACCTCCTTTTCCGACAAAAGTCATAATATCATCGCTCTTCTGTAAGGGATTACATTAAGTGTCTGATCGACAATACTGAACTCGACTAAAATAAATATCGCCGGCAATGGCCGGCCAGGTAACTGAGCGGTCTGCGGCGGCGGTAGTCCATCGGCTTAAAGGTTCCGGGTTCGAGTCCCGGCAGGGAGCATAGATGTAGATTTTAACAGCTAAAGGCGAATCGTGACGGGTCGAAGTCCAAAGTTACTAGACTGGCCCATATAAAAATAAAGTTTACCGCTGGCAACGCTGCTCGACTCTTCTCCTTAATGATTGCTTATGTACTTCTCGCTCCACCCCGCGGAATAGCTAAGGCCCCTTTCATAGAGTCACATAAATCGGAACTAAATAGTGTTGGGTCTTCTATGGGTTTTTCATTTAGCATCCTTCAGTTAATAATTAATAACGCCTTAAATCCTCAAGCAAGGAAAGCTGTCTGTGTTCGGTCTTTATCAAGCCTATACCTACATGGCACGGAGAAGCTAAAAGTACTCTTAGGATAAACTTATATTCATACTGCATTATTCGATTCAAAATTATAAAGTGAAGTGCAAGAAAATAATACAATTTTTTTCAAATGTTTTGAGCCGACCGAAATGATAGATTCTACTACTTCGGAGGCAAGCGGATGTGGGTGGTTGACGCTCGTTGAGAGTCTAGTGTGCATTGGCTCTACAAGTTCAACTGAGCGGACCGACACGTTCTTCCAAAAGAGTGCTTGGTGACTTAGAAAGAGCACTCTGATCTAGGTAGCTTGATTCTGTGTTCTCTTGGAGGAATGTAGTGCGAGTAAACAAGATTAGTGTGTATGCTGAAGAAATACGCTTCGTATTTTTTTCACTCCAGTTATGTCTAAACCATAATGCAGCAGTGAACGTCGTTTATGAATTAGAGATAACTTCCATCTTTATAATGAAGATAGAAATTGGCTTTAGAATCAATAGGAATGAGCTTCAAACAGATATTCTGTTATACAAAGTTTATAATATGAATTTAACTAAGATTGTCCTGAACCTCATGAAATCTTACTTAATAAACAGAAAACACTGGCTATGCCAGTGACAGTTTCAATGTAACGTCAGGGGTGCCTCAAGGCTCTAACTTGGGTCCACTTCTCTTTCTTACACACAAAAATGGCCTGCTTGAAACCTTGTCAAACAACTCTTTGCGGATGATCTAAAAATACATAAATCAATATGTTCTACTAATGATTGTGAAGAGCTTCAAGAAGACATAAATAACTCACTGTCTTGGTGTGTAAACAATGATATATCGCTCCATATCAAGAAATGTTCCGCTGTAACATACACAAAACAAAAAACGCAGCACACATACCAAGATAAGATTGAGAATGAAACTATCAGTAGAGAGAACATAGTGAAAGATCTTGGGATTATTTATGATTCACAACTAACATTTACAGAACATCTAGATTACACCATCAATGAAGCATACAGAGAATTTCGAAACATGAATTCACTTATCATGCTTTATAATTTATGCGTCCGATCCAAATTAGAATATCCATTTTTCATATGGGCACGTAGTTTAGAAACACATTAACGTAAAATTGAAGCGCTAGAAGCCAAATTCCTTCGGGTCCTAGCTTTTAGACAGACGAAAATTTACCCTTGGTTTGATTCTTATCAATCGTTGCTGACAAACTATGGCCTTATTAGTCTCCAACAGAGAAGAAAAATAAATGATGTGCTATTTCTTTATAAAGTATTAAATAATCAGATCAATGATACATAATTATTAAATAAAATAGGTTTATGCATCCCTAATGGAAAAACTCGTTTGGGAAGCTAAAATATTTTGCTGCAAAAACTTAGAACAGATGTATTTTGCAAGTCACCTACATAGAGAATGTGCGCAACCTTTAACATTATAGGTTATCAAAATCCTAATGTAGATATATTTCGCACGCAAAGGAAGGAATTTCACAATGAAATTAAATATGCCGTGTTAAATTTAACAAGTATATGAAAATTATATATAATTATGCCTTAGAATTTAAAATTGAGTTTGTTTGTTACCTAGTCAACTCAGATGTAGACTGAATTTGGCTTTGGGACATTAAATTGTTTAAACTTCACTGCTCGTATGTGCAGATTATAATCAATTGTATGTTCTATGCGTATTAAAACGTGTATGGTACTCTTGTAATTGGGAATATGAATCTCTGTTGGAGTTCAAGAAAATAAATAAATTAGATTATAACACCTTTTTGTGTCAGATGAGCTGGAACGAAGTAAAAACCTGATGACAAGGTACGAAGTCACCCGCTAGCTCCGGTAGTAATACGTAGATTAAGAAATTTTGTTTTAAGAGTCCTCACGTTCAGGAAACACAGGTTAAAGGTGGTAACTAATGGACGTAGAAAACCTTGATGATCTGAATTGCTACCAGTCTTATTACGCTTGATAACTTTTATAACTTTTGGCTTTCCTAACACACGAGTTTTGCAGAGACAAAAGACTATACTTCTGACTCGATTTAGAAAGGAATGGGAACTTCATCGACATGTACAACAGGTAAGTACCACCCTATACTGTCCACTAGTGCTACTAGTAAAAATGACAAAATATACTGTCAGTACACTTTACTTTGTTAGTTAAAGTTTTATTGCAATTTCCAGCCCTACAGTAGATAGCTTTCAATAGTCGTATAGAATAACAGTCCTTGGATTCCAGAATCTTCCACTAAGATGCAGCACATCAAAACCTGTACAAACTTTTGACTGCGTAACTTTATTGCATAAAAAAATACTGGGGACAGTTATTTCACATTAACATTCTCTATAAAGACGAAATAGGAATCTGCTTTCGTAGGATTAGTATCTCAGGAAATAAAAAAACGAATGTTCGCACTCTACAGCTCGTATAATTGAGCTATTTCAATGTATCAGTGTCTGTATAACTAGATGCAAAATATGAGAGAGTACAATATTAATCCTGCAATTACATCAACCAATATATCATGAATTTAATTGTATCACACAACAATGACAAATATGGAAATTATCTGATGCTACGATTGACAACCAACTATTACACTAATTCACAGATCCAGTTGGAAAACGAAAACGATTTTTCCAATTAAATTGATTAGGTACCATTAAAAGATAATAAAATGACATTTAGTTGCTCTTAAAATGGTATGGAGGAGTACTTTTGAAATTATTGACCTTTTACTAGAGTTTATTCGACACAAACAAAATAGAATAAACTCTCTCTCCAATTAGTCCAGAAAATATACTGAGTTTTATGTTGAAACATTTACTAAATTTAGAGGCTTGAAAATAGTTACTTTAAACATTAATGAACTATGCCCCAAAAGAAAGATGAAATTACCTTACCACTCTAAGTTACCTTGAAGTTCAATTATATAGGTACAACTATTTGTTTAAATATAGGCAGCGATATCCATTTCCATCAGTGATTTTCACTAACAGCATGTGTACATTATATGGGAAGGATAGGTAAGAGTGGGAAGGTGTATTTTCGAATAACCAACACACAGACCGCCTCCACTTTAACTGAACATAACGTAACTTCGACACTAGATAATCATAAGATAAGGATTATTATTCTGCGTTAGTTAATTCGTTTAATATTGCAACCTAATTTTTTAAAAGTGGTGACGCCAAAGAAAATACACAAACACTATACAAAATTATACTAAACCTAGCATGCATGAAGTTCGTCCAATTCTTTTAACATGTGCATATCGTCAAACCAAGATGCCATCAACATTATAGAGTATGAGAGGTTACGATTAAAACAAACGATAGGGGGGCTGGGGCAACCCGATTCTATCTTTCTATGCGTAAACTCGCCTTAACCTCTTACAGAGCAAAGCACACAGACTTCCTTAACTTTAAAAGTCGTGCAGCCAATTGTTGAGACATCCCAATCAATAATAAGTATGCAGTCTTCAACTATATTTAATAATTCACAAGGAGATGTCTCTCCTACTCGTAACTTTCAATTCAAATACAAAGTCATAATTATATTCAGAAATTCCGTTCAACATTCAGCGTATGAACTTTAGTTTTATTTAGTTGCCTCTATTACTAACCAAACTTAGTTATCAACTTCTAAATAAACAATTAAGTACATAAAACTTTACAACATAGTACTTATTCACAGGCCTGTATAGGAAAATAGCGACGTCGCAGTATTCAATAACGATCTACTATTTTTTTACGTTCGTTTATGTTTCATTGTATAAAATCACATATGCAACATTTACTGTGACGATGGTCAACACACGATAACATGGAGATTCGAAAGAAGAAGAAGCAGCTTCACAGGAGCTTCTAATTTCGTTTTCTTCACGATACAAAATTGCAACTGTCAACATCACATTGTTGTCGTTGAAAACAAGCGGGGATGGGTGTAGTAGCAGCTACAATCTTTATACATTATCCACACACGCACGCACCAGCTGCATAACACTATCGCCGTGCTTAGTTGCTTGCTAAATACGCAAAACAACAGAATATATTATAATATTTGAACTATGGAGCAGCTTTTTATGGACTTTATTGACTGCCGAACATGCACCATCAATCGAATTTTCCTTGAGGGCGACGCTTCAAAATTATCAACTCCAACACATTTCACTTCACTGACCGGTCGGAGGATGAGCGTACAGCACAGAAAAAATACTGACAATATTACTTACTGTTAGCAATCTTCGGTCATGTCAATTTTCACTATAGCTTCCGACAAGATAAACTGCATTCATACTTACAGTTTTACCAGTGGTTTGTATGTAATCCACCTAATTTTGGAGACCGTCCACTAACGTCTTCCGCTTCACTAGGTCGACATCACCGTTCTAAGGATTGCCACCTCATTGATAGTGAAGGTACAAACTTGTGTCCAGGGACGCTCGCAACAGTAAACTTGTTTGTGCCCGTGTTAAAAAGAACATTTCCAAAACAAACAAACTCACCCAAATTAAATTGGGGTGGAGTGGCAACTGCCACAAGGTGTTATGTATGAAGTTATATTCCTCGGAGATATGAGATGGTATTTTAGAGGAAACACAGTGAGGTCACTTGTGTAGACTCGAATAATCAGTTACACAGATTTACAGTGGAATTAGCTGACCCAATTTATACCTTAGTGAAGGTTCGGATGGTATCTGCGAAATAATCGAATACGAATTTACTTCAATAATTAAGGAAATATGTAACTATTTTATCAGCTAAGACCGAGTATTTCATGCAAAATCATTATTATAAATGGAGAAGTGGAAACAAAATAGTGAATATGAAATTGGAATGTCCCATCCCAAGTTGCACTACAGGCAAAGGTTTACGGCTTTTTGTATCGTCTGTCCATCAGGTACCAACTAGCTTCAGTTGCAACCAACCTAAGCACTCAGTAGCTGACTGTGCTGTATGTCCGATCTTCAATTGAATTGAACTGAATAGAATTTTAAGGCCTTTAGGCAAATATGGCTCAGATCGGATGGATGATGATTGGTGGAATGAAGAAAGTGGAAAGAAACGGGAGAGCCCCGATAAAATTAACGCACACGTTGTTTGTCCACCACAAAGTCCTCATGGCACGTGCAGGGTTTGAACTGTCAACCCCAAGCGCCAGAGGTGAGCGCTCTAACCGCTGAGCCACAGTGGTCGGTCCTATCTTTAAAGTAGTTGAAATAAATAAAGCTACTTCTAATGTGAATGTAGGATCTAGACGTGGTCCCCACAATGACTAGTAACGAAGAAATTGACATAGGTAATTTCCAATGTTTCTTCTCAAGGTAGCACACGCAGATATAATAATGTGGAAGTCGAATATTCATCAGGTAGGTAAGATGCAAGGGCACACAAGTAAGGCAAATATTCCGGAAAACGTCAGAAAACAATAAACAACCGAAGCAACTGGATTAAATGAAAGCGTTCATGCAGAATAAACAAATGAGTGAGTACGTAAAAAATAAGGAGGCATTTCAGCCGTTTAATGAGATAGGCCATGAAGTAAGCATAGAGGTTATTAACAAGGTACCTGAAGAGGGCATAATCAGTAACGTTTGTCAGTCAATGGAGGAAGGGGACACTAGTGATAATGTTGAATTAATGTGTAACGAACTCAAACTAGGAGTCTTTTATTCGTTATTGGAATGTTAATATGAAAACTATTCACATAATTTGATTAAAATAATTTCTCATCTCTTTTTTTTTTTTTTTTTTGTGGAAGAAATTGTTTACTAACAGTGACAATTTTTTAAGAACTGAAAAGATTACTGAGAGGACTGAACTCATAGAGATGAAACTTATAGTATTTCTATCATTCATAAACAAATTTGTGCAGCAATGATCTGCCGTTATTTTTGCCTTTCTTTGAAATATTAAAAAGTTCCTATATGTTGTGTCTAAACAAAAAGATAGCGAAAATTAAAACTAGTATAAATAAGTTTCATGCCTTTGAACGAAAAATTGGTTTCGTAACTGACCAATGAGATGTGTGGTTGACCAGAGAGCGCAAAGCTTGGCATCATTTCACTAGACTGGAGTCAGGAGACGGAAATGCGGTTCTGCAACCAAAGGGAGAAGACACGAAAAATATTATCTCTCGATTTTAGTAAATTTCCCTCCAAGAGAAGCTAAGGGCATCTTTAACAATGTAGCTTCAAATTTTTACCAGCTTGTAATAATTTGTTTATGGCAGAAAATATTTTTTTCGGATAGAAAAAAAGAAAATGAAATCTCTACGATTTAAAAGTTCGTTATAATGTGCCATTATTTTTTATTTTGTTCGTACTCTGCATTCGGTTAATTATTTAGTTTTATAGCCAATGCCATAGCTGATAATGTGAAACAATATATAATCTGTGTCGTTGTAGACATATTATATTTTTAGTTCTAAGCCTATTTTTTAACCCAGGTACTGATATCAGTATTTTAAGCATGTGTTGCATGGGAAGAAAATTGGATAATTTATAGTAGTTTTAGGAGTAAGATTGTAAACTTGATCTGAGGAAAAACTTGAATTGTGGGTGGTTGCATACAGAACAGACACTGATTTTTTTTATATTATTCAATAGGAGCATGCTGAAGGAGTTCTGGGAACCACTTTTGGATATATCTGATTGGATTCCTAGGTAGCTCCATGAAGACAGACACAGATTTTTATATTGGTTATTTGGAAGGATGCTGAAGGCAGTGCTGTAGTCTCAGAGTTTTCACAGGGTATACGCTAAGTTTATAAATCTTTAAGAGGGGACCATGTTTATATTAACTATTGATTCCCGTTTCAATTAGCAGAAGGTATACGCTAATGTGTAAGGCTAATCAGATGGTATACGGCGTATACCTCCGTACACCCTCGACTACAGTCATGGCTGAAGGACTCTTGGGACAATTAATTGGGAATTTGGTTTGGACTCCTATGTAGTTCCTGACGGGAATAAGGATTTAATTTTTTTCTGAGTAACAAACTTGCCAAACATAAGTGATCCAGTAATTGATTCCTAAGAACTCTTATTACGTTTCTACTAATATTAATCAAGCGGCCATTTATAGAAAATACACCAATTTATTATGTACCTCGTGTCAACTATTCAGAAAGAGATATTGCCCAAATTCAAGACTAGAAATGAAAATTTACCTAATCGATCGAAACCTATTTAGGTCTATACTTCTAGCAATTTTTTATCCCGACAAATATTCAGACAAATTCTATGGAAAAAGGTAAGAGAAGATTTTTTGTATTATTGTGAATTATTAATCAATCAAATGTTATTTGTGATTAAATCAGATTACTATCCTTTTATATATAAATAATTCAATATTGTTACGAAATAAAGTATCTTAGTAGTGTAACTGTATATATACCGTTTCTAAATTCGCAGATATTCTATGAGAATTCTTAAGATTTATAGATAACGTTCTTTTTAATATTATTTTTGTAAGTGGGCCTTATAATCCTAATTGCTCGAAATGAATTTCCTTTTTATTGCCTTCCGTTGGGAGGGCTGGCGTCCGGCTGTGCTATTCGTGGCAAAGAGATTTGTACATTTTTTAATATAGAGAGATGCAGATCTTTTCTCATTGCGGAAAAGAATAATAGAATTGTTTTTATTAATATTTATTTTTTCCTTACAAATGCAATGTGTAGTTATGTTACCAAGTTCTAATTTGTTATTTTCAATGAAATCGCTAGAATCAGAAATACAAAATGAAGATACTTATGTGAAAACAAGCACAATTTTTGAGTATCCTAGTGAGAACGACAGTTGAATAGGTACGTTAAAATTTTTTATTAAACAGTACTAAAATGGCTTATTCAAAACAATATTATAAGCTTTTCTTTCATTCATGACGTTTCAACCGTATCCTCAAAACTTGCAACCTTAATTTAATTCACTTCCCGACATCATACAATGATGAAACTTTGCACAGCGACGCGTGACAATGCAATATTCCATTGACACTCACATAATTCTATATATTTCCAAGTATGCTTTTAACTGTTCTTTAGTAAGAACTTCTTTATACTAAAATAAATACTAACCTGCAATGATGTTGCGTTTGACTGGTTGCAGAACACTTTAGGATTTGTATGGCAAAAAATCAGCTTACAATATATAGGGTAAGAAAAAAGTATCCAAACATCGAAATAACTCTAAGAATAAAACTCGGAAAATTTCATAACATTTTTATTTCATTATGACTAAAAAAGTAGAAAAAGTAATACTTTTTATAACGATGTTTTTCTTAGAAGAAAATAAAATAAAACAATTCGTACTAAAAAGTAAAAACTGATTTCAAGGAAATTACTTTAAAACGAATGCTATTTATGCATGACTAAAACACAAGCATGTTTTATTATCGCGCTCTCGTATATAATTAATAAATTTTTCAATTGGCGCTCCCTATGCTTTTTTAGGTACGCATATATTTCTAAAACGTAATTTTCTTGAAAATAGAATAATTTAATTTTTTAGTACGAATTAGTTTTATTATCTTTTTAAGAAATGCATATTTTAAAAAATGCTTTAAAAATATGTTTGAATTTATATCTATAATTCATCGGTATTAAAAAATATTGTCCTTCGATCAGGGCCATTTGAAACTAATGTGTGTCCTCCGGTCTCTTAGTTTATTCCTTGAACGCTTCCTTGTATTTATTATAAGCAGATCGAAGTAATACATTTTATAACTCGTTCTTGTTAAATATGCAAGTAATATCCAACTAATGTAGTTCTGTCTATTCTGTTCTTTATTTATTACAGACAAGTGATATAATTGAAAAGCCTCCCAAAGGTTCTTGTTTCATAGACCACTGGGTTAAAATGATACGCTACTTTATACTAAACTTTGTTTTAAGGTACATGGAAGAACTATTATATTTTCTAAAATATTTCGATGATGCTCTTTGGAATATTTACTTCTTTGCAAAGGAAATTACATATCTATGTTTAATTTTGAATTGTATTTATGACTTTAGGCATCTAAGGCACCGTGAACAGTGAAGGCAAAAGATCAAACAACTGAAATTCGAACAAAAAGGTAAACTCGTTAAGGAAAGTTACCAGCCGAGGTTACGGATGATTAGAACTCAATGCGGAGACCTTCCAGCGTATCCGACTAAAATTATCTATGTGTGGAAACATTATTTCGACAAGCTTCTTAATGTACACAACTGAGAAAAAACAGAGGAATTTAAAATCAACACAGCAGAACCGTGGATACACGAACCTAGAGAGATCGAGGTCAGAATGTCGGTAGAGAAATTGAAAAGTTTCAAATCACCAGGAACAGACAATATTCCAGCCTAATTAACTATAGCGGGAGGAACGGCACTAATCAAGGAACTTCATAAATTGATAAACGCTATATGGAGAAAGGAGGAGCTTTCAAAGGAATGGAAAAATTTAATAATAGTTCTGGTTTATAAAAAAGGCGATAAATCGGACTGTAATAATTACAGCGGAATCTCGTTACTCCCAACATGCTACAAAGTACTGAGTAATATCCTGCTAACTCGCCTAACTGTATACGTTGGTGAATAGTTGGAGATAACCAACGCGGATTTAGAATAAATATAATATCCACTTTGGACCACATTTTCACCTTGAGACAAATCTTAGAGAAGAAATGGGAATACAATGGTACTGTTCACCAGTTATTCATTGATTTTAAGAAAGCATATGATTCTATCATCAGGGAAAAGTTATATACTATCCTAGTATAATTTAGAATTCCGAAAATATTTGTTCAGCTACGTGAACATGTATCTCATCGACCTCATAAGCAGAGTATGAATAGGTAATAATATGTCGGTAATAATAATATATGGTTTCGAGATTTACAACGGATTCAAATAAGGTGATGCCTTGTCACCATTACTGTTTAACTTTGTGTTAGAATATGTGATTCAGAAAATAAAAGGAGGGCAAAAAGGGACTGAATGGCTTGAATAAATTGTTTGTATGCGCGGATGATGTAGATTTAATAAAGGATGATATTGATGCACTACAAAGCAACACCGAATTCTTATTAGAAGCGTGCAGTGAAGTAAACTAAGGAACATAGAGAAAACAAAATACATGATAAGAAGCCGAAACCTTGAGAATGAAGGAAATAGATACATAACAATTAAGAATGAGAACATAGAGAAATGAAACAAATTTAAACACTTGGGAGCACATGTAACAAGCCAAAACGAGGTAATGGAAGAAATAAAAAGTCGCTTAGCATCGGGCAACGCTTGTTTCTATTCAGTCAAGAAATTCGCGATTAATATCAAGAAAGTTGAAAATGAGAATATACAGAACGGTTATTCTGCCGGTAATACTTTACGTTGCGAAAGTTGCAGTACGACCCTAGCAGATGAATATAAATTGCCTGTGTTTGAAAATAAGATCTTGAAAAAGATATACGGGCCGAAACGGCACGAGATGACTGGGCAATTGAGGAGATTGCATAATGAAAAACTTCATAGACTACGACTCACCCGATGTTTTAAGAATAATGAAATCACGACAACTAAGGTGGGCAGACCATGTAGCTCGGATGGGGGGAAACGAAGTTTATATTCCATCGTGGTTGGTAAACCGGAGGGAAAGAGACCGTTGGGAAGACCTGGACGACGTTGGGAAGGGATCTTTGAAAAGTAGGCGTTTGTGATGAAAACTGGCTTGATTTTGCTCAGGATAGAATCCTATGGAGATCGTTTTTACTTCGGCGATGAACTTGTGAGTTCCGTATGCCATAGAGTAAGTAAGTAAATAGGCATCTAAGGCTCAGGCCGGGTTAGGGGAGGGGAAAGGATTCAGGAAGGTGTCGGCCAGGGCCTATGTAGAAGGTGCCATCCCGGCATTTGCCTGTGTTTTTCGCAGTTTTGTATATAACAGTAAATATAAATAGCGCAATAAGGAATATTCTACTTCATTATCCTATCAAGCATTGTAGGTAAACGACTACAACGCATGCATCTGTTTCTTTTAAATTTGTCGGTGATAAGTTATGAAGGGCGGTTCATTTTTGGTCCTCATAGCGAACAATATTTCTGAACTATCTGCAACACCCATTCATTGTCCAGCTATTTCTTGTCATCGAAAATATGCGAACATTAAAAACAATGCGATCAAATGAAAATAAATTTAATATCATATATCCTTTTGGCACAAGATTTCTCGTGTATTTTGGTGATATTTGGCCTTTTTTTTTTTTTTACTTATTCACTTCTTCAGGTGGTTCTTAGAAAGAATGAGCATTTCGTTGATTTCTGACTATTTGACTATGGAATCAACTTCTGAATTTGTTGCGTAAGTTTTCTGTAGGATTCACATCGGTAGTCTGATTAGATTATACCTTTTTTACAGGATAGGCGCCAGAAGTTTCAGGGGTTAGTAACATCAGCTTTACAAATTGGACTGTGTGCAAGGGCGCCGATTTCGGGGGTGCTTTGGGGGCTCGGCCCACCCAAAGTTGAAGTGGGCCCTCATAATGAGGGGGGGGGGTGATAAGGTGAAGTCGGTTCTATTTCTATTTGGTAAATATATTTCATTGATATATCCCTTCCCGAAACTCGTCTCCTACAGTACTTATATAAATTACATCACGTATAATACCCTTCCACTTGCTAAAGAAGATAATTCGTGCATTGCTGGTGTTGTTTCTGGAGTTTCGTGTATAAAATCGATAAAGATAATTTAGTAAAAAAAAAAAAAAAAAGAATGGATGAAAGAAAAAATAAAACGTCATTTTCTGTCGTTTAAGGATCATTCATCGTGATTTTGTCATATACAAACATAATTTAGGAAAAAGAGAAATATACAGGAAAGGTAAATGACAAGAAGAACTCACACAAAAATAGGAGTAGACTTGCAATAGGAAATATATCCTTCAAACTGCTGTTTGGATGCAATTATTATTTACCGTTAATACCGTAATTTTGAATTTCTAATGCAGCATATGGATAGGGAAACTATATACAGCAGGTAAAAAGGTATTTAGACAAGCTCAACAAAGAGGAAATCAGACTGTATCACGCGTAAAACATGGTCCATTTCGAAATCTCTTGCCCTTTTATCATAATTTGAATGCCTTAGATAGAATACAGAACTATATATATAAATAACTACCACTCGATATACCTGGTAACAGGCAACGAAAAAGTGACGACTTCGTAAATTCATCGCAATAAAGTATTTGGACAACCCCATACTACTCTCGAAAGAAATGTACTAGGTATCACTTTGTGTACAAGAGTAGTCTACGTAGTGTATTGAAGCAAACCACACCGCGTCAGGCAAGCCAAGCCTGTTTGAAAGCCATGCTTTACCGTAGGATACATCATAAAGAAACCTAAAACAGAGCAATTATTGCGGAATAGAATCCGTTCTGGCAAACCAAGAAAACTAACTGCCCGGAATGAAACATACATTCTTCATTATCTGAACAAAACCCAATAGAATTAGAGCGAGCGAGAGAGCCATCAAGGCCACTTCCATAACATTTCAGAGCATTGAACTGAAAACCTATGGAAATAAGTTCTCTCTGTACAGTTTATTCTCTTAAAGTGACTCATCGTTCGTGGCCATCGTGAACTTTGAAAATATTGAATTTGCTGTCTGGAACGAAGGTCCGACTTTAGATATTTTTCCTTTGTACCCGTATTTTCTTTTGACAGCCTCTGATTATTTCAAGAACATAAAGCCCATTCTGTAATGAGAATATGGGGACGTAACTTCTGTATGACAAATAGCTAGCTGCAGACAGATGCGCTACACACATATATATTGTTATTATACGATTTAGTTAATTTGTATTTAACGTTCCACCGATGTTCTGTCAACATTCACCTCTTCGCTGATGTTATATTTTAAACACAATAATTACTTATGTCCTGAAATGCTTGTATGAATACATATAAAACTGATTATTATTATTTTATCTAATTATTCATCTTTGAGAAATATATCATGACATAAAAATAATTTTCCAGAGTGGGATTCGAATCGAGGACCTCACGATTAGAAGCCACGCGCTCTACCATTAAACTAACCTGAACACATCTACCTACCTCTTTCTGAGAGAACTCCTTCTGAAGAAACATGACTGAATTTTCGGTATCCAAGACAATGGCATTCATATCGGTTGAAAATGCTGTTGTTTTTTCTACTTTGTCTTGTTCATTGTACTATGAATGCGAGAACTATGTTTGCTGTCTTTCCTTTCATTTGAAATGTTCTTTTACGTATTGAAAAGTAGATGAGAAAACCATCACATGATCACATGTATGCATAGTTTCGAAATACTGTATCATTATGAATGTTACTTTTTCTACACTTAATAACATTTCAACTTGTCTTATTATACTTAAAAGAAGAAAAGCACATTTGCACAAATTTTTCCCAATTGCGAAGTTCACTCTACCTTTGAGGGGTTCGAACATGGTAGCTTTGGTTTACAGTTTCCTAAGATACCTGACGTTGGACTTAGAGAATTTTCAGCTCAAAACAGCCTAATCAATGCTTTCCACCTTTTTGGAATAGGCTGTACGTATTGAAGATAGTTCACACATTATAAGATTAAAATGTTTCTGGATTGGATGTGATACGTTTTGATAAGAAAATCAAAGTTTATACATATTTGCATGAATGGCTACAAAATAACTTATTAGCGTAGTGAACATGACATTACAGGAGTTAATGATTGTCAATATAGAAAAGCGCTACAATTTATTTCTTCAATTAATAGAAATTAATAGTAATTAACGGTATGTATTATGCCTACATAGCCGTTTCTAACTTTATGATGTTGAAGCTGAAAAATGAAAGCTAGTGACATTTTAGCTTAGACGTCAATCAGTACTCTGTGAATACAATATCGATGCGAATACAAATGAAAGCTAGTTGATGTTACCATATTTCATGGATGTTTAGAAATCCATCAAATTTCTTTTTAGCGTCCTTCACATGACTTTAACATGGCTTATCTTTACGTTTTGTCAATGCAAAGTCATTTTTTCTGACAGACTGCTGTCAGAGTATAGGTCTGATCAAACCCCACAAGGCCACGCTTCGGGAGGCTTGTAAAGTTCAAGCCTCACAATCTTTAACTATAGGGTATAGTTTGTATTGGAATACAGAAAATTTTCCTGCTAGTTTACCCATTTGAAACCTGAGTTTAATACATGAACTGAACCCTATGCTGTAAACATCAAGAGTTTCTTTATGCTTATTAATATTATTTCTACCGTACCAAATGACATAGCTGCAAGGGCAAAGGAAACCCTCTCTACTTTAAAATTATTGGAAACACACAACAGAATGTCATAAAATTGTTGTATAACATTTTGCTATCACTTATTTGCTCCTTAAGTCGTAAGTTATATTTAAGTCAATGTACGTGCAAAGGTAGGTGTGAAACCCTAGACACGTCAAAGCTAAAAGTCCTTTAATATATGATTTTCGTGTTGCTCATATGACCCAGGCGTAATATCAAAATCATCGTATTAGCCATAGTTAGAATATGCCCATGAAATATTTAGTTTGCAGAGAGCTTATTCGTTTTTCGTGAATACACGTGAACATCAAAGAAAGCCTGTAACTTCAAACTAGAAAAAGTAATACGAACAAATATTTTTTCAAGTAATGTAAATTTTAGATAACTATTTTCCTGCTAAATGAAATTATATATATAATTATATACTTGATATCGAGTGTTTTGATATTATTTTGTTATGAAATTGTATCAAACACTTTCTTTTAAATTCAGAACTTCATAAAGGAACTTAACCCTTAAATAGTGTGGTGGAATATTGTCACGTAGTTAGTCTGATGCGGGTCAAATTGAACCTCCCGAAAAAAAGTACATTTCCATCAACTTAGAACAGGTATAAATTGTTAATATTATGTCTACTTCAATATTGTTTCTAAACATTTTAACATCAAATGTAATAATAAATATCCTTCTATTTTTATGTTTTATCAGTAATGGAAAATTTATTATTTTTATATTTTAATACTACACATTAAAATATTCTATACAATACCAAAAAATACTATATGTTAGTGAAACTGAACACACAATACAATTAACTTCAGGAATTGTGAACTCTTTCAATAATTCCATGCGAACATTAACTGCCAGAAACTGTAACTTAAATAGTGTAGAGGTGGTCAAAATTGTAAAAACAAAAGAACGTTGAAACAGGGTGAATACTGGCTTCGAGTGAGTATTGGGATCTACGCAGCTACTAGGAACTACAGTAGAACCGCGGTAATCCAACCTCAGTTGGTTCGACTCCTCGTATAATCAGACTCCAGCGGAGGTTGAGGAATGTCGACGTATGTCTGTAGGTTTGTTCTTAAAATACTACGTACTTTGTTGAGTAAGTTAGCTGGTGACACTCGACCAGTGCCTTCTGATGTTTTGCTTCAAGAGTGTTTTTGTTTAAGCAGTGACTTTATTACAAAGTGGACAGTTTGTTTGAGATAAAAATGGTATTTCAGTGTAGTGTACTCGTCCAATTATGGAAATTAAAAAGCGTGAACACGTGACGCTGAACTTGAAGGACTTTAATGTGTTATATATTTATGCTCCTCTGATAATCCGACCTTTCTTGCGTTCCGACCATGCCCTCAGTCCCATAGGTGACGGCTCAACAGCGTTCTACTGTAAAGAATCATCTAGCGTGAAAAATTAAAACTACAGAACGAAAAGGTTTGAATGAAGGGTTATTTTGACCCGCACTACACTAGTTAAGGGTTAAAAATACAAGTTGTGAATGAAAACAACTGACAGCAGCAAACTTACTAGACAAACTGATACAGCTGCTTTGAGCTAAAGCATTAGCTACACTGTCTTCTCGTCAAGAGTTCTTTTTACAAAGAATTTGAAGGTCATGTATGAGGAATCAATTTTGTTCATCCTCAATTGAAGAAAGCTTGTCGCGTTGCGTGACACAAACATTCAAAACTTAGGTTTATACTTTTGAAAAATTCAGATTGAAGTAGAAAATTGAATTATTTCGAAGTTACACATAAATTGAAATTGTCAACATAATGAATAATGTTTTGAACAATCAGTATTCTTCTTTCAGTTGGTTGGTTTTGTATATCGCATGCGAAACATGTTGAAATGTTCTTCACCATGAACGCTTAACCTCGCTGGAGAAAGTCACAAAAGTAGACCCCATCTCTTCGCCCATAATTATTATAGAATTAGCTCTATTTGAAAAACTCTGCAGAAAAAGGGGAAAGACTGTACATAATAAAATTGAGGCATTGAGCGTTGTACATGGAGAAATCATGATTTTCAGCTTCATAACAGCTTCTCAGAATAGAATGACACAGAAAGATCGATATCTGTATTTACTGAAAGATTTTCTTGCATCGGCAGCTTAGAGAACAATGGAAGGAGCAACACGCTATCCACGAAGATGCCCCTCTAACGGAATTAATCCCCTTCGAGGCTCTGGAAAACCAGCTTCTGCTTAAGTTTCCGAAAAGTCATCCACATTATTTTATGAAATCACCATCCAGCATCTCTGTGATTATTGCTTTCGTGAATTTCAACATTTCTGTGTGAAGATTTCCAGAAGATTCGTATCTATCCATCAGAAATCTTCGTTTCGTCGAGAGCTACTGTGAAATTATTTCAGAGTTTTTTTCTTTCATCCGAGAATTAACACCTTCTTGCTTTGTACGCACGTGACAAAATCAAAAGGGGGCAACCGAGTGACCTTCACGTATTTCTTTTATTTTCCATCACAATATCGTGAGGTGTCAAGAGAATCCTCCTCTTCCTTGCATTTCAATAGATTTCTTCTCGTGCCCTTTTCTTCCCAAATTGAACGTGAATAAAAACACAAGCTTACTGTAGTCAACTACATATATTACTCGGTTTAAATGTAACCTTTTGTGTGTTTGTGTAAAAATAATTGTAGACGTAATATGAAATCCTTCTTGGAGACCTTGGTAACAAATAAGTAATAGTGATAGCAAACAACGTAATACGGTCTTAAAATTCTCCTCCCCCCGCACCTCTCTCTCTCTCTCTCTTTATATTCATAGACTTAGACTTAGTTGGAAACTACGACCTAAATCCATCTGAAAAGGGATGTGAAACTAGGGATCAGAGACTGTATCTATGTATTATTCCGATATTTGCTTGGTGAAAATTACGAAAAGCCTCGAAAACTTACCAGTTAGGATGTCCTGTGGCAGAATTTGAACCAGCATGTGTCTCTAGTGCCAATCTGAAGCTCGTAACGTCAACGAACTAACCCCTGTGCTGTGCATAGGTCTCTCTCTCTCCCTCTCTCTCTCCCTCTCTCTCTCCCTCTCTCTCTCCCTCTTTCTTTCTCTCTTTCTCTCTCTGTGTGTTTGTGTGTGTGTGCGTGTGTTTCGCTCCCTCCTCTCTTGAACTGTTTTACTTTGCACATAGTTTAGTTGTGCACGCTGAAATTTAGTTGTGCATTTAATTATTATCTTACTACTCAATTGCACCACTATCAAATATCTAGTGCATTAGAAATTGTAGTAAAGTAAAAATAACAAATGCATATTTCGTTATGAAGGGTATAATACTAGCATGTTCTAAAACTTGAAAATATTACAGATTTATATCTTTATATACAATTTCAATCACTAATAACTTATTACTATGATCACATAATATTTGCAAGAGTTCAATGTTAAATTGATTAACCTCTTAGGTAGTGATACAAATTTACAGATCTCATTAAAATTTCACCCAAATTAAGCAGGGAAAGAAGGTAAACTGACATATTTTACAGACTTGATTAGTTTTGTTAAGAAGATTTTTTCAGAATGTTTCTTACGATGTTAATGAATTATCTAAATGTCAAAATCTCACACATGAACAACAGGTACTGAAACAGCAGATATTCATCAAGCATCAAGTTCCTCATATTATCTTTTCTCGCCTCTTGAGAAGAGATGATAATGGAGATGATACAACATAGCTGCATTATAAAAGATACATTAAAATCACTAAGTAAGTAGTCATTCATAAGCACATACTGTATATTCATATTCCAAATATACCAATATATAAAATTTAAACCTCAATAATATCTGGTGTAGTAAAAAGTAATCCATTATTTTTGCATGACATTGAAGGCTTGACTTACCATAGTTAGAATGATCCGATTTAGGTCACATATGCGCCGTTTTGTTCGATAATGTGTTGCCATTTGGAAGGTAATATCATGATGCCTTTCTCGTAGAAGCCCTTGTCCCTATTGGCAAAAAATTGAGACAGTCGATGTTCACAAGCCTCTCTTGACGCGAATTTTTTACCAGCAAACGTGTTCGCCATGGACAGGAACAGATGGTAATCACTCGGTGCCAGGTCCGGACTATAAGGTGGATGCATAAGAACCTCCCAACCAAGCTCCCGGAGCTTCTAGCGAGTCACTATCGATATGTGTTTCCTGGCGTTGTTCTGGTGGAACACAATGCCTCTCCTATTGGCCAAAGCTCGGCGCTTCTGGGCGATTGCTGCCTTCAGACGGTCCAATTGTTGACAGTATAGTTCCGAGTTAAGGGTTTGGCCGTAGGGGAGCAGCAAATAGTAGATAATTCCCTGCCAATCCCACCAAACACACAGCAAAACCTTCCTGGCTTGGGCACCGTTTGCGCCGGCGCACCGCGCTTCGACCACGACCGTTTTCGCGTGACGTTGTCGTAAGTGATCCACTTTTCATCACCAGTCACCAACCTCTTCAGAAATGGGTCGCTTTTGTTGCGATTCAGCAGCGATTCGCAGATGGAAATTCAGTCCATGAGGTTTTTTTTGCGTTAACTCTTGTGGCACCCATACATCAGCTTCTTTTTGTATCCAGCCTTATGCAAATGATTCCACACGGTTTTTTGTGCAATGTTTAGCTCTTGGACAATCGAAACAGTGCTTACATGATGGTCGGACGCGACAGTGTCCATGATTTTATCGACATTTTCGACACGTGGCCTTCCAGTGCGTGGTACATCTTTGACGTCAAAATTACCGGAACGGAATCGACGAAACCAAAATTGCAGTATCAGTATCAGGACCATAAACACTATTCACATTTGCAGCCGCCTGGCTTGCGTTTTCGCCTTTATCGAAGAAAAACTGTAAAATATAGCGTATTTTCTCTTTGCTATTGTCCATTTTGACGCGCGCTCACACAACACTGAATCAACTCATCACAACTATCTGAACAGTGTTTGTAGTACGCAATCTCATCATTTGAACGCCATCTCGTTGAACCCGATCGGACTTATACAACGCAAGCTACAGATCACTGAAGCCTTCTATTGGCAAAATAATGGATTACTTTTTACTACATCAGATATAATTTGTGTTTATTATGCGAACATACCATTTTGCCACACCTCATTTGAATAATCATTGTCTGTAAGCCACCTGGAGTAAAAATACGCTTAGTGTGACATATTACACAAAAGTTGTACATTGTAAACACGTGTTATATTGTCTTCAAATCTATGACAATACATCTTGTAGTGTGGAACATATTCATTTATGGGATACAGTACAGTTCTGCAATAAGGAAGCAATCACCAGTTTTCATGAAACATAGTTTTTTATTGCCAGATGCTCATTGCCTCTTGAAGACGCAAAATCCAACTAGCAGTCTAGTTGATGTAGAATTCAAATTGTTCCCCTTTGCAAAATCTATTATATCTTTTGGAGAAGATTCCTTATTGCATGGCTGCGTTCAATTAGGATTATATTAAATTTTACAACTCTTTAAAAAATCATTTAAACTACAATTGTGAGAAAGAACCTACAGTAAAGCTTGATGGTAAAGATAAGTGTAGGTACGTCAAAGGCCTAAGGTAGGTAGGTACGTAGGTCCATAAATAAGGTAAACTGATGGTGGTTTGACATTGCCTTCCATCGGATGAAGATGGTCCTAAGGATGGAGCCTACAGTTTAAATTGGGCTCCGAACAACTTCTGTCCCCACCAGAAATCGAAAGTAGGATTCCTTGATTATCTCACCCACCAGGCTTGCAATAAAGGTATAGTCCTCAATTTATTTTAGATTCGCAGTATCCGTGAATAGTATTCCATGTGAAAGAATACTTATGCTTTCTCCTCTTCCTCAGGCAGTGTAAACTGTTCGTAAACTTATGATTTAAACCAAAACATATCATTCTTCTCCTTCCCGTACTTTTGATAAATCAACTTTGCAGATATCCACGGATCGTTTATTCACAGTTGGCATGAATGGTAAATGCTCAACAGTGTTCAAACTGCAATTTGCTTCATGAACAAAATCGTTAAGGAATTGGCGAGAAATTTGTAATAAATAGAGCCTGGATAATTATGTAATAACAACCAGATATTCATATGTTTGTACTTAAAAATTCAAAAGTATGTGCTAAAATGAAACTAGGAAATGAGGGGCTTAGTGGAAAAACTGAGTATTCCTCAAAATTTCAAAATGGTGATACCTACCCTTTTGGACTAGTCTATCATAGATCTGTGTTCTGAGAAACTTTTATGATTAAAATTCAATACCTAATGTGCTTTATGGGCATATCATCATCATCATCATATTCAGCCGTTTTCTATCCACTGTAGGATGAAGGCCTCCTCTTTTCTTTCCACATATCTCGGTCTGCTATCCTCATCCATGTAGCTCCTGAAAAACGCTTGATTTCATCTACCCATCTTGCATTCTGACGTCGTCTCGGTAGCTTCTTTTCTCTGAATCCACTGTAGTACATTTGTCGTCCACCTTCCATCTGTTCGTCTAGCTATATGACCGGCCCATTTCCACTTCAGCTTTTTCGCAGTCTTGATTTGTTTGTGCGCGGATCCATTAATTTGTCATTCTGTCCATCCTGGTTATTCCTAGCATGCATCTCTCCATTGCTCTTTGTGTGACTCTCAATCTTTGAGTCGTTTGCGCATTCAATGTCCAAGTTTCACAGCCGTACATCATCACAGGTAAGACACATTGATTATAAACTTTACGCTTCAGACACAATGGAAGTTTGTTTTTGAAAATAAAGTGTAATCTTCCAAACGAACTCCACGCCATTTTACATCTTCTATTTATTTCATCAGCCAACTTGGCATTCGATGTTTTAAGCTGGCCTAGGTAAACATACTCATCAACTATGCCTATTGTCTCTCCGCTAATCTTTATTTCCCGTTTTCCAACATGTTGATTGTATATGACCTTTGTTTTACTTAAATTCATTTTAAGGCCTATTTTCGAACTCTCATTATTCAGTTCTTCCATTCTGATTTGTAGTTCTTCCATTCTGATTTGTAGTTCTTCCGCATGTGAAGCAAAGAGGACTATATCATCAGCGAACCGTAGGTGATGAAGATATTCGCCATTTTAATTTCAACTTCATCCCAGTTTAAATTTGGAACACTCTCCAGGACCGCACAAAACAGTTTTGGAGAAATTGAATCTCCTTGCCTTACCCCCTTTCCAACTTTAAATTTTTCACTTTCTTGATGTAGTCTAATGACAGATGTGGCAGTCGAATAAATGTTTCGCAGTAGCTTGATGTACGCACTTTCGATGCCTTGATGTTCAAGTGATTTAAGTACTGCTGACAAGGAGACCGAATCGAATGCTTTTTCGAAATCTATGAATCCCAAACATGGTGGAAGTTCATATTCATTAGTCCTTTCCATAACTTTATTCAATGTTTGTATGTGTTCCATTGTGCTAAATTCACGACTAAATCGGGCTTTTTCCCTTTCCTGGTTAAAACCCAAGTCCTGTTCAATACGATTCAAAATAACTTTGGTGAACATTTTGTAAAGAACTGACAGTAAACTAATTGGTTTGTAATTTTCCACGCGTTCTTTGTTCTCTTTCTTGTACAACAAACTTATAACAGCATTATTCCAAATTCTGGGTATTTCTCCCTTCCTCAGGCACATTGTAAATAATTTCGCAAGTTCCTCTTGCATCTTTTCACCTCCCCATTTAAACATCTCTGCTGTAAGGGGGATGCGGCGTTGCACCAACACTTCGTACGACCAACAGCCTCTCAAGCAGCAAGAACCGGCGTACGACCAACACCCCAGGACAAAAATCTGTGTTGGTCGAACGCCGTGTTGGTTCAACGCCGTGTTGGTCCAACGCCGGTACTTCGAAGTGTTGGTTTCATGCCGGTGTTGGTCCAACGCAGTGTTGGCTCTACGCAGGTGCCCAAAAAAATAATTTAAAATCATATTTTTAATTATCTTTTTAGGTTTTATTTATCTGGGGCGTTGTCAATTTTATTGTTGGTCCAATGCCATGTTGGTTGAACGCCGTGTTGGTCCAACGCCGTGTTGGTCAAATGCTGTGTTGGTCCAACGCCATATTGGTCCAACACCGTGTTGGTCAAACGCCGTGTTGGTCCAACGCAGTTCAATCAACACGTCGTTCGACCAACACGGCGTAGAACCAACACGGCGTTGGACCAACACTATAATCAACGTACGACCAATGACCTTAGCAGAGTCATACTGGAAGAAAATAAATATTTTGTGTAATCAATGTGAAATGTGGCTTTCTTCTAGAAACATGACAGATTTTTTCAAATTTGCAATGTATTTTTGTAACACGTTGTCTTAGTGGGACAACAAGGATGTAACAAAAGGAGTGGAATGTTATTTTAGTAACGCCGATGAGCGTCAGATTAATATCAAAGCTCACAGAATAAACGATCTGATACTTGCATATGCCAGCGACTGGGATTGGGGCTGCACCCTCCTTCCAAAAGTCACTTAAAAAGATCTCCATGGTAAATGCCCTTACAGAGACATACAGTACCTGCAGAAGATGTTTTTTTTTACAATTAATGTTAAATTTGAAGTTACTGGAGAAAATGCATGTATTTTTTTTTAAAATCTGGAATGTTATTTTCGCAACGCACCACCTTAGGAGCACAAACCGTGTAATAAAAGTTAGTGGAGCGTTACAAATATTCCAATTGGGGTAGGCGGAATGCCAATGAGCGTTAAATTAATCGGAAAGTTACAGAATTAATGCTTTGATGCTAATTGCATGAGCCAGTGTCTGTTTCGGTGGCTATAGCCCCCTTTCAAAAATCTTTTGAAAGAATTTCACGGTAAATATACTCAGCAGGGATATATATTTGCGGAACCTAATTTTTGGTACAACTAATGTGAAATTTAGCATTTCTGTAGGTCCAAATTTTACGGCGAGCCGGACATTTTTGGGTTCTTGTTGCACCCCTTGTTCCCCTTCTAAATTGCTGACTTGCCAACATATCCATACAGATGTGAAAAATTCTGATTTTGTTTACAAAAATCTCTCAATTTCGCACTACTTTTCAGAAAAAATAGCTTCTCACACTATGATCATGGTCTTGCTGAGGACATTTACCGCGTAGTTCCTTTAAGTGATTCTTGGAACGGGGCTAAAGCCCCAAAGACAGATACTGGTTCTTGCAAGTAGCAGGTCCGTCAAGTTGGCCCCACCCACTAGCAAGTTATAGACCCAAAAGTACTGGGTCGTTAGTGCATGTTAGTGCATAACACCCGAACGTTAGTGCTTCATTCCTAAGCGAGATATAACGGAAAACATGTGGGTGGGGCCAACTTGACGTCAAGTTGGCCCCACTCACTAAGAAATATTAGACCCATCCCGAGCTAACCATACTGGGTCGTTAGTGCATCGTTAGTGCACGTTAGTGCATAAGACTCGAACGTTAGTGCTCCATTCCTAAGCGAGATATATCAATATGTTTGGATCTAATTATTTGTTAGTTGGTGGGGCTAACTTGACGTCAAGTTGCCCCCACCCACAGTTTATCATTATATCTCGCTTAGGAATTGAGCACTAACGTTTGGGTCTTATGCACTAACGAAGCACTTACGACCCAGTATGATTAGGTCGGAATGAGTCTAGAATTGCGTTTTTCTTAGGGCTTATTTGATATCAAATTAACCCGACCCACGGTTTTCCCGTTATATCTCGCTTAGGAATGGAGCACTAACGTTCGGGTCTTATGCACTAATGTGCACTAAAGATGAGCTAACGACCCAGTATGGTTGGGTGAGGATGGTTCTAATATTTCTTAGTGGGTGGGGCTAATTTCACGTCAAGTTGGCCCCACCCACAGTGTTTTTGTTATATCTCGCTTAGGAATGGAGCACTGACGTTCAGGTCTTATGCACTAACGATCCAATATGTTTGAACCTAATTATTTGTTAGTTGGTGGGGCCAACTTGACGTCAAGTTGGCCCCCCTACAGTTTTTTCGTTATATTTCCCTTAGGAATGGAACACTAACGTTCGGGTCTTATGCACTAACGTGCACTAACGATGCACTAACGACCCAGGATGGTTGGGTCGGGATAGGTCTAATATTTGGTAAAGAGTGGGGACAACTTGATTTTGAAGTTGGCCCCACCCACAGTTTTTTCGTTATATCTTGCTTAGAAATGGAGCACTAACGTTCAGGTCTTATGCACTAACGATCCAGTATGTTTCGTTCTATAATTTGTTAGTGTGTGGGGCCAACTTGACGGACCTGCAAGTAGCATAGCCTCGTTGCACTTATTAGGTAGATTTCGAAGAAAATATACCTATTGAGATCGGTACGATATGAAAGTGTATATTTATATATATATGTATATATATATTTATATATTAACACGCTAGCGGCCACAATTTTGAAGATATTTGAACCAAATTTTTATATGTTGTTTCTAATCTTAATAGCTCGATTAAGTTCGTTAATGAGCAAAATCGGCCGCCATCTTGGATCCAAAATGGCCGCCGAACCCATTGTTGTATAGAATACACAGCCTAAACCGCTGGGGCTATTGAAATCAAATTTGGCATAAAGGTACAACATCACTTTCTGATCATGAAAATGTTACCTAATGAGTTCAAAGACGCCATCTTGGATCCAAAATGGCGGACCTAAAAATCCATTCTCCACACCGTTTGAGCTAGAGATACGAAATTTGGCATAAAGGTGCATTATGACGAGTAGCTTAGGGAAATATCACAACATTTGGGAAAAGTCGCCATCTTGGATCCAAAATGACCGCCCAAAATCCCATTTTGCACACCGTTTGAGCTGGATAAATGAAATTTTACTTGAAGTTGTACTATCACAAGTAGGTCACGACAAAATAAGAAAACTTTCAAAAAGTCGTCAATTTGGATCCAAAATGGCCGCCCCAAAAACCCAATTTCCAAATCATTGAAGGTAGAGAAACGAAATTTTC
>JAGDQP010000712.1:0-115089 GCA_022664845.1 Lepisma saccharinum
CATCTTTTTTCTTACGGGGCCCCCAAATCGTCGATTTTGCCATAAACTCTTGTTCCTGTATAACATGCTTCTGGCAGTGCTAACGTTTTCTGACGTGAAGAACTTGGCTCATGCACTGCCGTGCATGTTGATTAAGGCTGGTAATGTTGTCTTTCTTGGAAAGTAGAAAATACAAAGAACAGGGAAATTGCTTGACAGCTCGCAGAATAGTGTGCAAATCAGTAGCGGACGGTAGTTGTATCCACTGGGTGTTGCACTCAGGTCCGCCGCAACCACAAAGATTAGGGGTCCACGAAAAATTAGGGAAGGGCTTGGGTTAACGAAACATACATAAAATTAAATATTTGTATTGGAGTAAGGAAAGTTTACAGGGGTTCAGCCCCCCCCCCTGACTACGGGCCTGGACTTTCATGTGGGAGAGGATTGGGTAGATAATCAGTCACAATTAATCTACGTAGAGTTAGTTAATTAGTTAGGATTTTGAGAAAACTTAGCAAAATGTCGTAGCTATAATATTGAGAATAGAATTTGATAGTTTATCATAATGTTTCGTAACTAGAAATTTGTGTAACTGTTATTGGTATTGTTAATATCAGTTTTCGAAACTTTGAAGATTCACTAAACGTTTTCTCCAAGCTATTTTGAACTATAAAGTCGAACAAGCTCACAGCTTCTGACATTGATAGAAATTCTTCTGCTGAGTGGATTAAAGACAGTTCGTGAAGACAGAGCTTTTCTTTCTTAAGAAATGTGTAAATTGAACATAATTTATCCACAGTTTGTTTCGGAAAATTCCAAAAGTAACTCGGAAATTTCTCTGGATTAAACAGCGTGGCTGCCATAACGTGCCATGTCAATGTAAAGTAATCACATCTCATACTTCCTTTGCTTCCATTTTCTCTCCTTTATGATACCGTGTTTGTATTGTCTGTGGTTCACTCGAATCATCAATCTGGTCTCTTTTTCACGTCTAATATTTATTTCCAAGTGGAAAATAGCCTTTTGTGCAAAGGAAGGTTCAATTTCTCGATTTTGAAGTTGATTAAACAACCTTTCCACAACAAGCATTATTTTACTAAAAAGAAAGGAAGCCAGAAATTAAAATGACTGCAAATAAGAGTTTTCTTGAGTACTTTTCTTGAGTTTTCTTGTATTTGAATTTTTCTCTTCCATTAGAAAGTAGACATGCCTTTCAAATTTGAGAAAAATATTTCACATTTCTATTTATAAAAGCAGCTTTCCTCATAAATAGATTTAGTCGATAAGCGTAACAATGTATATACACAGCATTTGAAATATACAATGCCATAACTTCCCTAAAGAGGGCGCTAGCTATGACATATGCCATAGCTAGCAAAATAAATCTTTAATAAACAATTTTTAATAGGAATTAACTTTTTTCGTCTTCAGTTTGGAGAATTATTCTCAGAACTTCTGGTAGTTGAAAAGCTCCGATACTTCTGTTAATAATTTGCTCTAGGATCTGTACGTCAAACTGGTGTAGCTCACACCACGGCGTAGACTTGGGGCACTAAAGTTGCTCTTAAAATTATTTCCCTGGTTTAGACAGTTCCCAAGTATCGAACTCGACAATCACCCTCAGATATTTATTTAAGATGCGATGGTCCTTCCTATGAATGAATGTTATATTAATTTAGCCGCACAGCGATTACATATGGTGATTTTGTCTACATTAAGTGTTTAGAAGTAGAAGGAAAGTACCATTATAATACGAGTTTAAATATTTGCTCTGGCGTTTATCTTTCTACACTAAGAAGTCACTCCAGTATCGTTACGTAGATCACTAGTATCGCTTATGATATTCAGCATTCTGTGGCAACATTTAAAGGCAAGAAGGAATACATACACGCTTTCACACACATACACACACACACACACACACATTCTCTCTCTCTCTCTCACACACACACAGAAAGAGAGAGAGAGAAAAACTGTGAATGAATAAAGGTCAGTAGCAGACGCCTTCAGCTTGGGCTGGGATGCGCGCCACTAGTGGATGGAATGGAAAGGTAAAGGGGGGGGGAGAAAAAGAGTAGAAAAACTGGTAGTGACTTTAAAGTTGCAACAACTTTCTGCCAATTGTACTTAACATAGGGCGTGTTATTCCAACATCCAGCGAAGGGAGAGCCAATGTAGCGGGTTGGGCGTTCAAAGGCTTGCGGGAAAATTGCACACTCAAGATTAAACTGTGAACTTGTGAAGTATTTTTCTTTCCTAAAAGGAAACTCTTTTTTGAACAACGAACGATAGAATATTATTACATATTCTTATTTTAGAGTGATTGAAATAAAAATTAAACAATTTCAGAGAATGGTGGTTGTGCAACGGGGTAACACTGCCAAAGACCGCTACTGGTATAAAGTATCCTATCCTTAGCAAAATTAATTAAATATAAAATAAAGTGCAAAAAAAATGTGTCAATGTAAATACTACTGTATAAAAATGTAGCAAAGTACTCTATTTGAACATTTTTGAAAGTGGTATTTCTCTTTTCCAACATTAAGTCACATTAAGTGAATGTCGGGATGAAATCTTGAATATATTCTACGAACTCCACATTTTCCTATGTGTAGAATAAAAGCATGTAATTATCACTCTCCAGCCTTAAGACACCATACACTTTATAACTACACCTTTTCGATGTTCTCAAAGTGAAATGTCACGTTTCTGTTCTAACTATATACTATAATTTGACTGTAAAGAGTACTTGTTTATCATCTTGATGAAACTATTTTGGTAACATGATAGAGGTTGGAATATATGTGAGAAATTGTTGCATCATAGGAAATAGAGAAAGAGAAGTAGCCATGAGTCTGAGCAAATATATAATTTATTTTCAAACAAAATGTCCTCTGTACGGCTGTGTTTTGTCGCTGTTTAAATTCGAATGGTTTGCAATATTCCTATTAAAGCCTTTCACAGAAGATTAATATTCGATAAACAAATATGTTCAAATTTCAGTAAGGAGGTCAAGTACTGAAACAAACACACATGAAAGTAGCGTATACGCAGAAAAACAATGAAACTAAAAGCCCAGAAACAAAGAGAAAATACCGAAGATACCAACATAAGATATGCTTGTTGGTTGCTGTAATATGAGAGAAACACACAATAGGGGTAACATCCAGAAGAGGATCAGGAAAAGGGAGGGATCTGAATTATAGATTCCCTCTACCTCGGAACAAAATTGGATTTTGTGGTTTTCTAGAAGCATTGTGTCTTTGCATAAAAGTTGAATACTACGAAGGTAGCAAAAGGGAAACAGAAGAAGCGAAGATTAGGAATTTTCTACTTTTCTCTTTGACTTTCCCCTCCCCTTTTATACCTTTAATTTGAGTTCAATACCTCAAAGAATGCTCTTTCCAGTTACATGCGAAAAAAATATCGGAACTGAATATAATTCCTTGCTGTTATAATTAATGAAATGCATAAATTGTACCTCGATTATTGGCGACAATCTATGTAAGGTTATAAATTTAATTGAAAAGATAAAGGATAATTAAATTACGGTATTTCGCTCCCAAGAGCAAACGAAACTAAAATGAAGGAACTACTGAAAGATTGTATTTTCTAAAATGTCATTCTATCTAAGGCCATTCTTTTCAGTTACTATCAGAACCAAATTTCCTTTAATGATATCCTTTTTTTTAATTAATGGCGACGAAGATAAGAGTGTTCGAAAACTGATGCTAAAACTTTTAAGGGTGCATTCGTTACGCCAAAATGAGAAAAATAAATCCCGTAAAAAAACATCGAAACTACAAACCTTCAACTATGTAGCAGCATCGTTACAAGGACAAATAATGACTCAAGAAGGATCGGGTTAGCAAATCACAGTCAAGGTTGTATCGCAACACATCCATTTGATCAAAGTTTATCATTGGCGGAGTGCTCCATACACGGATTCCAAAACGTCACTATCAAAGACACATTATGATAGCTCAATTGACAAACAAAAACCGCTTCTAAACTGCTTTCTTCAAGCATATTCTATGATCAAGTAGATGTACTGGGTATAGCTTTGATTGTGAGTTGTTAATGTGACAAGTTTGTGTTATTTTTGTCAATGTCACGTGTCATGTTACAGGATGATCTTACTTCATATTTGCTTTGATGACTGGAGAATAGAGGATACTGCATATTGCATAACGAAGAACTTCACAGACTTTACCACCCACCCCATGTTGTAAGAATCATCGTGATTGGTAAGCCGGATGGAAAGAGGCCGTTGAGAAGATCGAGGCGACGTTCGGAGGATAATATTAGAAGAGAAGTAGGTGTTTGTGATGAAAACTGGCTTGATCTTGCTGAGGATAGAATCCTATGGAAAACTTTTATTACTGCGTTGATGAACTTGCGAGTTCCGTAAGCCATAGAGTAAGTAAGTAAGGTGTAAGCTTTTCACGCCTTGTTTATGACCATCATTTTTAAGTACCCTGTATATGTTAACCGAATATTATAAATCGTTCTAATCCTTTCAGACAAGGTATTACGTGGAATAGGAAAGTTGTTGGAAGTGGTGGATTTTTGGGATCCTAAAGTGTATATATAAACATTTGACCTATTTAAGTGGTGACATTTGTTCATACGTTTGAGTTAAGTGGGTTACTGGGTTACAGAACCTTCCAAGAAGGCCTCGACTCTAAACTCTTAAAAATAGTTAGAGCTTGTAATTTTGTTCTGAATCAACTTGTACAGGAAATAGAAACTACATTCCTGCATGATTAGGCTGTTTATGCATATAGTCTAATTGTAAGATGGCAATATTCCTTCCTCCATATATTGATCAATTGGACTATTCACTTTATAGTAGAAAAACAAATGGTATATGTGCTGTCTCGAGAAAGCATTATCAAATACATTAGATTTACAGGTAATGTGATTCTTGTTGAAGAAAATGAAATATCACTTAACAAAAGAGCTAACTGAAAACTTTAAGGAACATGGAACGAAGATAAAAGTGATAAAAAAAACGAAGTAAATAATTACTGCAAAAAATGAAATCATAGTCAACATCTAAATTCAAAGAGAAAAAACTTAATCGGATATCCGGTATCTGGTAAATATTGATATACAACTGTGAAAGGAAATTAAGAGTAGAATAGGAATGTGGAAAGAGGAAATTCAGACCGATGAAGTGAAGTTGAGGAAAAGATGAATTAAATGTTTCGTTTGGAGTAATGTATTGTATGAAACCGGAGCATAGACAGTACGAAAGAATGGGTAAAGCATATTGAAAACATTTTTTTTAATGACGCGAAGAAGAATAGAGAAGATCAGTTTGATACAGAAGATATGATATGAGGAATTTCTGACTATTATATATTTTCAGAGAAGACATTTAAGTTCATATTATAATAAGCTATTGAAGACTATTGTAGGTAATAGTTGAAGATTCTGTGCACTGTGATCTAACAAATTAGCTAAATAATGGTATTACACACATTCAGTAACGTAGTATGTCCACACAAAGCTTGCTAAAACCATCTTGTGTAAACAAGTAAATCGTCCAGACAAAACGTTTGCGATGCTACCGTCCACAGTCCACACTATAAGTTTTGTCGTATGTCTTTCACTCATTTCTTGGAACCATTATTGCAATGAAGAGATATCAAATGACGTGACGGTATCTCAACAAAGACTTTGGTCGCAAGTTTCCGCATTCATTTCCCGGAAAATGATAACATCCCAACAATTTGATCAGCTTTCAATAACGAGAAAAAAAGTTCTTTGATCTTTTTGTTTTAAATTTAATTCGTTTCGATTCCTCTAAAATTGAAATCATTTTCGATTTTGCGGTTTAATAAATCTCTAATTTCTCGATTTAAATATTTTCCGATTTCTTGGTTATAATTAGTATTCATTAAAATATAATTCCATTTCCGATTTCCTAAAAACAAAATCATGTCTCAGTGATTCCCATTAAAATTGTTTCTGTTTCAATTTTAATCGTAAATATAAATTTCGACATTTATTCAAAATTATATTTTCGAAATATAAAAACCGATATGAATTTATTAAAAAAAAATCGAATTTTGATATCCTAATTTCAAAATTGAACAGCTATATCCAAACGTTTACACACAAGAAAGAACAAAACTTGATGTTTACTTCACCGTTTAAAAAAACTAAAAAAAAAAAAAACAAAGACTGAACAGAGACTAAACCAGAGTCCACACTGTCAATCAAGTTTGATCAAGTATCGATATTCAAGCTATTTTCATAAAATTTTTGTGTCAGTCTTCAGTCATCGTTCAGATCAAAGACTGACGGTCTTTTCCTGTCCAGACACAACGTTTGTCTTTGTCTAACAGTCTGACCGGGCTTTAAGAGCGGTGGAACAATAAATGTAGAATCGGAAGGAACAATCAATATTTTACTAATTTAAACGACAAAAAGTAGGAAGATAAGCAAATATCTTGGAGAAAACTTCGGCGATGGAAGCACAATCAGGACTTAATTACTGATACTACAGATGCATCTTCGCTGTCTTCTTGAATTTATCTGACTTTCTTTGTTTTAGCTCTGGCAACACTGAAGTTAAAAATCCCGCACCACTGAAGATAAAAGAAAGAGCAGAAAGGATAAAAATACGAAATGAAATAAAATGTCTGGTTATAACTTTTGTATTTGTGTCTTCCGAGAATTTCAATGACAATTTTCGAAATAGAATATTCTTTTTTTTTTAAAAAAAATAAATAAATAAATAAATAGAGGAGAATCAAGAGAAAAATTTAGAAAAAAAAGAAAAGAAAAAAGCGGAAACGAAATCATAGATATGTCTTTTGTTTCGTTCCGTAACAAAGTTTAGAGAGAAAACAAAAGTCGATAAACATTAGTACTATTTCCTTTTTGAAAAACTATCGAAAAACAATTGAAGCGAAACCTAGCCAGGAAACTGTGAACATGGGTTACCATGGGGCTTCAACACCGATCATTTATGTCACCACATTGGTTACTAGCGTGAAATTCATAACACAATTATAGAGTTATGCCCCGGTTGGATTTGGAAATAAATATATTCAGAACTTTAGGACCGTAGATAGTTTCAAAGTAGTATTAAGTAAGCACAAACAGTAAGGGATTGAGCTATTTGGGGGGCCTGGTCTATTGAGTCCCGTCCTGAGCGAAAATTTAAATTACGTTTGAATTAAACTTACTAGTTGGCACTTAACAAGCTTACTGCAAGCTTGCAATATCAAGCTTGTTGCAACAAGCGTGAAACAAGCTTTTCGTTATAAGATTACAATAAGCTTAGCATAAAAAGCTTGAGTGCAAGATCTAGATATTCCCATCATCACATGTAGATAACTCAAACGGAAGTTAATATTGATATTCAGAATATAACAATCTATACCGTAAACAACCTGTAATTCGCGTGAAACACAGGTGCAGCTTAACTCTTTATATTGCCAAAAATTGAAAACAGCACAGCTCATTTTGTTTCTCCTCTTCAAATATCTTCTTCTTCTTGGACGATCCTTAAGGACTGCAATTAATGTAGAAAGCACGAATCACAGAAGAAGAACAAACAGAGCGATGTGTAACATGTGCAGTGGGTATATTAGGGTATATTCTCTACAGTGGGTATATTTGGAACCAATGTCAGCATAACTGTCTATGTCCAGCTTGAACCAAAGTTGTTTGATTTCAGCTTACTTGTTAGTACAATGAATTTCGAACTTGAATCAAGCTTGTTACAAGCAAAAATCAACTGAAAATCAAGCATTTCATAAGCTTGCATGCGATGTGGATAAACAGAGAGAAGCTTACTTGATACTGGGATTAATCAGCCTCCAATTATACAATTGTTTGCAAGTTCGTGACGCTACAACCTCATCTTATGGTAATAGTAAACTATATGTACTCAGCGTGTAAAGCAGACTAGTGCCTAAAGGCAAGCAGTTAGAGAGAATCTGACTTCAGATTTCAGGTCAGAAGTATGGTATTTTTCTACTGCCTGAACTCCTGTGAAATTGCAAAATATCCCACTCGGATTTTAACTAGTTTCTTTAAATTTTACTCATATTCTTATAACGTTAATACTTTCTGATTAGTGGTGGGATGTGGAGCTGCGATGATTTCCAAAAAATATTGGCGGGGTGGAAGGAAGGAAGGAAGGAAAAATATGGCATTTTTAAAATTTGCGTATGAAGTGTCGAGCTGTGATGCCCATGACTTCCAAATGAAATGAATTTTGGCGGGATGAAAAAAGTATATGAAGTGGCAGAGTGCAACTGTCGCAACTCTGAGTTATTAAAAATTTTATGTCAGCGAAGCAAGATGTTAGTTCAGAGCAGTCAGGCTAAGATGGTAAAAACTTCAAGAAAAAGGTAGTATATGAATAGTTTAAAATGGGTGTGGCATTTTATGGGTGTTTCGTGGAGGTAAGGATGTGCCAATGTTTTGTAATGTAGCATGTGGAGACTGAGCCATTCTAATCCAGAATGATCGACACTGTGCAGATATGACATCTTTCAGGAGAGTCAGTTCCAAATCATCATGTAGTTGAACAATGGAGGTGTCTCTGGGATGACCGGAGATCATGCGAGCCGCACGATTTTGCACTCTTTGTAGTAACAATTTTAGCGATTTTACAGAGTGTTGCCAGGCTGGAACAGCATATGTTAATAGAGGGCGTATCATCATAAGATAAACATGTATACGTGCTTTGAGTGAGAGTCCATTTCTGTTATTTAGAATAGGATACAAGGCACAAGTGCGTCTTGTAGCCTTGTGAGCAATATTCTTGATGTGGCTATGAAAATTTAAACGACGGTCGAGTTCAACTCCCAAGTAAATGGCACTTTGATTGTAAGGAAGTTGATTTCCAAACAGAGTGAGTTGATGTGGATGCTGAGGTCTTCGCTTAGTAAAATGGACTACACTTGTCTTTTCAGGATTTACCTTCAGTCTCCATTTGGTTGTCCATTCTTCCATGCTATTTAAGTGCTCTTGTGCATAACGGAGTGCAAAAAGTATGTGGTGTGAAGACGCAAATATTGCCGTGTCGTCTGCAAAAGTTGCCAATAATGTATGTGGATGCGTAGGTACATCTGCAGTGTAGAGGTTGTATAAGACGGGAGCTAAAACTGAGCCTTGTGGAACTCCGGATTCTATTGGGTAAGTAGTTGATCTTTTACCGTGATGTGCCACGTAGAAATTTCTGTGAGATAAGTAAGATTGGATGATGCGTATATACTGGTGAGGGAATCCTTGTTGATGCAATTTGTAGAGTAGACCTTCATGCCATACTTTATCAAAAGCCTTTGATGTGTCCAGGAAGACTCCAAAAGTATGATTGCGGCGATTGAAATTGAGCGTGATATGTTCAACAGTTCGGACTAGCTGAGCTACAGTGTCGAATTGCGGCCTGAAACCAAATTTATGGTGTGGAAAGAGATTTTTGTCCAAGATGATTTGGAAGAGTGGTATGTGGAAAGAAGTTCTTAAGTCTATACATATCGCGGGAACACGTAAATATTGTTTACGTTGGTTTGTAACCTAAATAAAATAACTCACTTTGATTGGTGGAGCTGCTACACAAGCAGCGAAATTGAATATAACACCAAAAACTGGGTCAAACTTTTAATATTTGTATATTATAGTTAATTTTACTATATTTTAAATGTTTAACTATACGTTAGGAACTATAAACAAGCACAAGATCATTTTCAAATAATATTTTATTTATATTAAAACAAACTGCTTCATTTATTTGTCCTGATTTAATGCATCTTTATCAGCTATTGGTGTAAGTTAGTTTACCAGTTAGGTGTAAGAGAGAGGACCCTCGGTAGAGTAATCCGAGACATGAAATAAATAAAATAAATAAATAAATAAATAATTAAAGATAATTAAAAAACTTATTTAACCCTAAATACTAATTTTTGAGGGCGATTTTCACTGCCATCCAGCGGACACTAAAAGTAACGTTTGGTGAATGTCAAATAATACAGTTATATTAAGTTTTGATTAAGTAGCCCATTAGAAACTTAAACTCAATAACAGCAAAACGTGTTTAAAGGAATTATAAGAGAAGAAAACAGAGCATTGCAAATAAAATGGCTGTTCAAAAAAAACAAAAAAAAACTAAAGAAAATGTAAATACTCATCCATTTACCGAACACGTCTCCTTCAATTTGTACCTACTTCCCTCCATTGTGAACACACACACTTACAGTGTTTCTTTCAGTTCTGGAACATCTGCTAAAACTCCAGTTCTGGAATGGTCTGGAGATCCCGTAGCGATTTCTCCTGGATTTCCTTTATGATCTGGAATCTGCGATCTTTTTATTTGATTGATTTCAACTTAGAAAAGAGGAAAAAGTGGGCTGGGCAAAATCAGGAGAATACCAGGTTGTAGGACAACACATGTAGTTTTAGAAGAAAAAAAAAACACCCGGACAACGAATGTTAAATGGGAACGTGCATTATTCTGATAAAGAATCGAGAACTTATGCTGTTCCTTCTCCGGCCAATTGCGCCGTACCTTTTCTAATAATCATTTTATGGCAACGTAGAATGCTGCATTCACTGTGAAACTACGTTACACAAATTCGGAATTTATGACCCTCTGCAAGTCAAAGAAAACGATCAACATCACTTTAGTATGAAATTTACTCATTCATACTTTTCTCGGTCGTAGTGAGGATTGTCCGACCCGTTGTTATAAATGCATCTTCATTTCTATATCGCACCTGTAAACGCAAGCTTCATCACCAGTGATCATCACAATGTTTAGAAAATTAGGGTTAGCATTTGCTCTGGGTAATAATTCTTCACATGTCCTTCACAGATGCTTTACAAACTTAAGAACACGTTGCATCTGCAGTTTCCTATCAAAATCGTTCGACTCGACTCTGTACTGGTATTCAATTCAGCGGCAACTTCATATACGGAGAGACAAATTACTTCCTGGGCCCTTTCCACGTAATCGGTGTTTGTAAATGTGAGTGACCGTCCTGATTTTGTGTCATCCTTGATGGAGGTTCGATTTGTACCATCCTCAACGTTATGTCTGACCTAACCAACCCTCATAATAAATTTCATACAACATATCGAAGGTCTCTGTAAAAGTTTTGTGCAATTTAACACTGAATTCACACATATTCGCTGCTATTCCAATTCCTTTATAGTCGAGTAACTGACAATCGGTATGAGCAATAAACACATCTGCATGTCTCTCTACCGCATAAGTGCGATTACCACCAGGTTTGAAAACTGGGACAGTTAATTATCAAGGATCCCGCCAGGCAACCCCGCACTGACCAAAGAATACACTCTGATCTGTGGAGATCTTTAACGACATAAAGGTGACACTTTTCGTTATCTTCCACGTATTTATAAAGACTACAATCTTTACAACAGTAGTTATATTTCCTTCAGAACAAACCTTATATCTGGACTAACTAAAATGGCTGAACATTAAGGTGGAACGAAAACATATCAAATATATTTGACTGTTTTCTAATAGTGAAAACAAAAATTCAATTTAGTTGTCCTGAATAAGTCTGCAAAAGTTTTCTTCGAAAAAATAAATTCTTGAGGTGACGCAAAAGCTTTGAAACTTGGGTAGGAAACGGACAAACGGGGCCCAGTGATAATTTGATCGAATTCGATTTATATTCGAAACTAAGGAATATTGTTAATATTTTTACAGAATTATTTTCCCGACAACCAAAAAAGTACTGAAATATGAGGGGTCAAAGTGTGAAGTCCATCATATGAGATTCAGTGGATTCAAATGCTTATATTAAAGTGACGGGACAACGGGGTCATTTGATAATTGGATCGAATTTGGTTTTAATCGATTCTAGGCAATATTTTTACTGTGTTGACACAATTTTGTCCACGGCAATTAAAGCAGTACGAAAATATGAGGGGTCATAGCAGGCATTCTGCCAGATTCGGAAAACGGGCTAAAAGGCAAAGCTATTCCCTGTGTGATACGCACGCGCCGTGAACAGCGCATAAGAGATGTGGAGGTAGCACTTCACTTATTCTCGACCTACGGTACGTGGTTAGTACCACGGTCAACCGCTTTTACCTTTCCAAGGTGCCCAGGAATATCAAGGGTACTCTGGTACTCAATTTGATAGTAGGCTGTGTGCACATCAGAGGGGTCTTTTCGTAATTGGGTCGAATCTGGTGCCATTTCGTTTCCGTACGAAAGGGTGAAACTGTCTAATTATTTTTAATGCTGACCACGCATCCTCTCTTGCCTTTCTGAACTATTCACGCATGTCAAAAGAATATTCGTTCCGAGAAAGTTATATCCGTTTTCCATCGAATTCTATGAATTATGAGCGTCATTCCATACATTTTTTTTTGCAAAATTTTGACCTAAGTGAACCGGCTGAATTTTCACTTTTGACCTCATATCTTAAGTGAAAGTCAAAAATCATCCGCACTTTTGCCATAGCTCCCTTTAGATTGTACGTACTGTCTTGAATTGCTCTACAGTTCGATTTTGGGCTGTGTCGTATGGTGTGGTCGAGATCTTCTCCGGAAACAATGCTGGACGTCCAGACAATGGTTGATCTTGACAGCTTATCTCTCCGTCTCGACACGATACCACCGACAACATGTGCAATCGTCAACTGCATTTTCACCATACGCTTGTCGAATGTTGTTGCAGCTTGAGGCCGCATTACTGCCTTTATCAAACCCAAAAAATAAACAGTGCGCTCCTTATCAATCTGCATTTCAGTCTGATGTCCTTGTCTGTTCGTCCACGTGGCTGTTCTAATCTTCGCCCGATTACGTGTCTACCGATTTACAGCGCCATCTGTGAGATCAGTTATCCGCTAACCTGTTGCGTCACAACGAGAAGAAGTTTTGTACTTACTCAATGCACGGCGTAAGAATTTGAAGAAATCGTATATGGGAGATGCTACTAGAGAGACCCTAAAGAGTTCCTCGCGAGATGGGGTGCAAAATTCTAGAACACTTTCTGTTCTAAGAAAATTGTTTAACGTTGCACAGATAAGAACTATTTCATCAGTTTTAAGAAACCGTCTTTTACTGTGCAGAATAAGATTAAGATCGAAGTTGTTGAATTCCAAACGGAACTAAATTACTGTCTATATGGTTTGACTCACATGGTAACCTGTGTTAAATACGGACGAGGAGACAGACTGATAAATTTTTGTTTACAAGAAGCTAAAATTTTGAGGTTCGCACTAGAAATAAGTAATTTAATTGAATTTAAGAAGTTAGAAAATACATGTTAAGCGGCAACACTGACAATTTCTTATCCGTTTAGAAGAGGAAGAAAAGTATACAACCTGTTCTCTCCCTTTTATTTTTATTGTCCGAATACGAAATCGGAATTTTACATTCAAACCCATCGCGAGAGCGGAGTTGCGAATGAGATTGGATAATTCATAAACACAGTCTAATGGCTACATAAAACTTTTCTTCCTTTTCTTTTTATTTCTCTTTGCTTCCAGCATTTCAGATGCTGTTTAGAAGTTTTAAAGAAAAGAAGAAAAAGTTTAGTAATATAATCTGAACTACTTGTCATAACATTTTCGTGTGTGTGTATATATATACATGTGAATGTATGTGCTTGTGTCTGAGTGTGTATGAATACAAACTGTAGAGTGAGGAAGCGTATGGGATTCCTAAAAAAGAAGGAACCTTTTCTACATAATAGCAACAGTCGGAAATGTCATTCCAACACTGTTTGTGGAACTCCAGGCATTTATACAAAAGAGGTCATCACATATTTACCATCATAGAAAGATCAACAGTTTCTCTGTACGTGCATGGAGACAGAATGATGACACTTAAGTTTCACAATTGCAACAATAGACATAGACTTAGTTAGATAATGAAAAAAAATCACAGTAGAAAAGGGAGAGCCATTTTTCTGTTGACAGTCGTACGTTTTGTTTGGAAAAAGATTTTTCATCTCATTTACATATAAAGAACAAACATGCGTTTTACCCGGGATACCGTCACTGTTGGTCTATGTACATAATGTATGCAGTATTAGGAAATATGAATTTTACTCAACTCAAATATTACGTAAATGTTTTTTCCAAATTCTTTTCTCTCAAAGCTTAAACTAAGAATGGAGTAAAGCAATGATGCCCAATGTTGTCTTGCCCATGGGCCAAGTCAACATTTAACAAGATATTCGAGGGCATCCTCTGACATAAGTTGCATACAAATCGTAAGCGTCGTTTCATTGCAGATTTCAAACACAAGTAACGCTGAGGCAGGACCTTTGGCTAAGCGAAACGTCATATTTTGTACGCTGGGGGATATGACCTTAAGAATTTTCTGGAAGCGAGGAGTTCGGCTAACTTAATAACATTGGTAATTAAACTCTTATTGACTTTTTCACATAACAAAAAATCTCACAATATATATACATATTCTGGTAAAAGTGTTGATATTAAGAAATTACAATATATATATTATCGTAAAAGTGTTGATATAAAGAACTCACAATATATATATTCTGCTAAAGTGTTGATATTAAGAACTCATAATATATATATTCTGGTAAAAGTGTTGATATAAAGAACTCACAATATATATATTCTGCTAAAGTGTTGATATTAAGAACTCACAATATATATATTCTGGTAAAAGTGTTGATATTATGAACTCACAATATATATATATTCTGGTAAAAGTGTTGATATTAAGAACAGACAACATATATATTCTGCTAAAGTGTTGATATTAAGAGCTCACAATATATATATATATATATATATATATATATATATATTCTGGTAAAAGTGTTGAAATTAAGTTGCACGTAGCTAACATCTATGTATTAAATAAATAATTGCCTTTGTAAAGTTCTTGCAATAATAGTCAAGGTTTCATAGTCATACTGTGAAATAACGAAAACACTTAACAAAGAAAATCAAACGACGGTTATTGGCACAAAGGCATATTTGAAAACAAAAAAATCCCTAGAAAATACATACCAAAATTGTTAAGTTAAAATTGGATCAGTGTTCTATCAGAAAATCAATTATAGCAAGATAATAGATTAAATAAGGAATAATGCTAAACCAGAAAGGTAAAACATCAATGTGTACTAAGCATAAATTTATAAAGGCAAATTACTTTAAATTTCATATTGGTGTTTGTTCAATCAATCAGTAAGACCAAGTAACAAGAAAAAAAAAGGCATACAGATTTAGTTAGAAACCATTAAAATATAAACTCATAGTTCAGTCATTAATCAGTTCAAAACAAAAATAATATCACAAAACAAAATAACGTACAAACAACCTGCTAAACTTTCCAACTGCAAGTATAGTAAATAAATACCAGTAAAATATATTAACTAATATTAAGCTCATATTAACTTCAGTTGATAATTTCTAAATGTGCCTTCAATGTATCTGTTTCGTGACGCAGAGATCATAGCTGTAGGTCTATATGTAATATTTTCCTTTGTATACATATGCCCATTTTTTGCCTATTTGCCCTATTTCTTGTGGAGGGAGAATATGATGTTTATACACACTATAACACAGTAAATATTTTGAATACAGTACAATGTTACATTTGGACCCGACGTCGCTCAACCTCGACCTCGCGACGGGACTTCATCCTCGTCCTCGTCATCGGCCTTTAACTTCGACCTCACTCAACCTCAACTTCGCGACGGGACTTCGAAATTGACCTCACTCATCCTTGACTTCGCGACGGGACTTCGAAATCAACCTCACTTAACCTCGACCTTACGATCAAACTTCAACATCTACCTCATGACGGGACTTCAGTCTCGACCTCGCGTACGGGACTTCAACCTCGACCTCGCGTACGGGACTTCAACCTCACTCAATCTCGACCTCGCAACGGGACTTCGACCTCGACCTCGCAACGGGGCTTCGACCTCGACCTCGCAACGGGACTTCGACCTCGACTTCGCTATCGGACTTTGACCTCGACCTCACTCAACTTCGACTTCACATTTTCAGGTCAAGGTCAAATGAGGTCGAGGTTGGACCTCGCTAGATTCAACACTTCTGCTCTTTTATATACGTAGGAAACGTGAACTCTACAAAAAAATGAGTAAGGAAAATTGGAAGCGATCGAAATGTGGACATGGAGCAAAATTAAGGAAACCAACTTAATATAAAAGCTGTGTTAAAGACAGTGGGTGAGAAACTAACATTATCAACCATAAAAGGAAAGGAAAACTATTATAGGACATTAGCTATGCATATACAGAAAGATGCAATTGAAAGTGTCGACGAAGGAAAATAAGGAAGTGGAACAAAATGAATGCAGCATTTTCTTGACAGTATTAATGAAAATCAATCACAAATAACACAAAGAAATAAAAGCACAAAGTTGGGGCAAATGAAAAATGTTGTAACTTGTCCTAAAGGACTTGGTACTTACAGCAGAATTCTAGAGATAATGAATTTATTAATGCAAGAATTGCAAAGGCCATGTTTTCCAAAACCTTTAAGTCTGTACAGTAGGAAGGAATGTTCATAACTAATACAAGATGTTGCTCAAAATGAAATAGAATTTTGTAGCCAGAGAGAGAGAGAGAGAGAGAGAGAGAGAGAGAGAGAGAGATGGAAAGATATTACATACGGAGGTAATACGACTCCATACAGTGATACAGAATATATTTCCTCTTTCATCTGATTCTTGTAGGACGTCTTTTGGGACATTTGTGAAAAGGCAAGTCTTTTCCAGGCCAACTCCACGGTCCTTCATTCTTGACTTTTCATGTATGTATGTAAATTCCTCTTTCCTCTTTAGGGTGAGGCCAAGAAAGACTGCTACAAGATGTTGGTATCAATGAATGTGAGATTTCCCCCGAGATCCTTTTCTGTGCTTCAAAATATATTCACCACATTTTGTAACCTGCTTCAAGGATAAGACATCTCTCACGCCTTTCTGACCCATCCCTTTACACCTCAAACAATCCCTAAAGTCCCCCCTCTCTATACGGGAGTCGCAAAATGAATGTATGGCTTTTCTTATGCTCACACTTTCGGTCAAACAGATTTCTTTTTTGGTGACCTTAAGGGGAAAATATATTTTTATCTTGCTTAGAAAACAAAAAAAAATTCAACTGCAGTATTTGTGTACACAGGGGTTTTCTTTTCCATGATTCATATTTCATGGCAAGATTTTATTATACTCAGCTATTATTACACTATTTACTAAACTTAGATTTTAAACCTACTTTCAAAGAATTCTCTTTTTTCCCTATTTTGTTTGACCAATTCTTTATGGGTTGTAAATGCATTCTTGGCAAGCGTCAACCGGTCTCTTCGTTTTCATCGGAAGTAACACGTAATGACAGCTATTCTCTCTACGTTGTGTAATTTTGATGTAAACTGATTTTCCTTACAATAACCTTACAATAACCTTAAATGATTGACCATATTAATCGGTACGGTTCAATGACGGCTCATTTCACTGACATGTTACATACGTACATCTAGCATTTTTGATGTGAACTGATTTTCTTATACTGTCCTGAAATGAATCAATCATATGAATCGGAGCAGTCACTGAAGCTGTGAACGGAATTGGCATCATTGAAAATGAAATCAACGGAACTAGAACCGGAACTATTTCTAATTCATGGTAACCTGTGGGGTCCTCTTTCGTCGTTAACTGTTCTACGGCTATATTCAAGTAACAGTCTACGCTAGAAATAGAACTTAGTGCATTAGTGTATGTGCACGGAGACGAATATAACTTCCACTTACCCAATTTTTATCTCCTTAACAAAGTTCTCCGAGGGTTGAGGCCTGGCTAAATCTTAATCTTGGACCTATTTCTTGATATTTATACTAAATCTTATCAAAATTGTTAATAGCTATTTTTGAGGAAGAAAAAGTAATGGCCAAATATTCATAAGCTCACACGGAACACTTCCCACGAGGGGGAGCACAATTTTGATGAAATTTCGCATAGAGATACAGTAACTAGTGGAAACTTCACACCCAAAATATAGGCCGCCAACATTAGACTATAACACAACCAATGTGCGAATTAGCGGGAGGAGAGATGCCCAGGATTTCCCTCTGGCAAATGTTTTCCATCCTGACATTTTTTGTTCTCTGCCAGGGATAAATTTCTCACCCCTAGAAAATGTTTCGATGACGATCAGATAGAAAATCGGAACATTTTTATTTGGCAGAAATAGAAACTACGAGAACACCCTGTATTTTCATGGAACTCACAAGGGTAGATGAACTTTTACTAGCAGCTAAGAAGCCTATTTGGAACCCATTTCTTTTGTGATGTTTATGAAGCACAAGACATGCAATTCCATTCTCCAATAGGTTTTCACTAAATCATTCACATTAATGTACTTCATAAACATCACAAAAGAAATGGCTTCCAAATAGGCTTCTTAGCTGCTAGTAAAAGTTCATATACTTTTGTCACTTTCATGGAAATACAGGGTGGTTCTCGAAATCCGTAACAGGGACATAATTCAGCTACTAGTGCGCTCAAATATAGTGGACATAAATATTTCAAACAAAAAATGTTAATACCAAAGTGCACGTGGTGATTCTTGTGAAAGCAGCGGTGTCTCGGGAATACCTCTACGGGGGAACTTCAAAATTTTAAATAGAAACAATGGTTAATTTTACTTTTTTTTTTAAACAAACGCCAGATTTTGATCAACTTCCAGATTGTTTAATATCTCGTAACGTTTGGCAACTATAAGAGTAATTATCAAGTAGCTTTTGTAATTGTCGATATTTAAAAAATTTCTGAAAGTTGTTCAAAATTTCGTGTTTGTTTCAAAGAAAGCAAAATCAACCATTATTTTATTTAAAATTTCAGCCCCGTAACAGTTTTCCCGGGACGACCCTGTTTTCAAAAATTCACCGTTTGATTTCGCATATCCCATTTAGTATTTCACTTTAGTTTGGAACCTTTATTTACTATTCCCTTTGAGTTACAGCATCCAAAAGGCCCAGGAAAGCTTCTACACCATGTTAAGTTTGATTATCAATTATATGTTCTTGCTGCCAAACGGTATGAGCTATGAAAAAAGTGTTTCCTTTAAAAGTTGTTCAAAATTTAGCGCTTGTTTCAATAGGAGCAAAATCAACCCCTGTTGCCATTTCAACTTTTGAAGGTGTCCCCTTAGAAGTATTCCCGAGACGTCCCTGATTTCAGAAGCATCATCCCGTAATTCCGTACACTCACTTTGATATTAACATATTTTGGTTTAAAGATTTCTGTGCACTAGAAGCTGAGTTATAGCCCTGTTACAGATTTCGAGAACCACTCTATATATATGTTGCCTGTTAAAATCCGAGCGTTATCTTTTATCCCCCCTCGGCTAAAAAGTTTAATTCGCATACTGGCTGCAACGGTCAACAAATAATCACCAGGCCGGCCAGAAAACATGAACCACACATAGTAAATTAATCAAAATACCAGATTACCAAAAAACATTTTCTTTTACAAATGAATAAAGATATATCCATTATATGAATGTAAATTGAAGCCGGATATAATGTACTACGAGCGAGCGGCCATCTTGAATCTTCTTCGAGACTTTTAAATGGAAAATGGGTCATGTGATATACACATTTGTACTGGACTGTTTCCAGAAATCCATTTCTGGTGTTGGTTTTGTCCTAATTTTGTCCAACTCATATATGGAATTGGGTTAAAGTTCTAGTGTTTCAAAAAAAATAATTAAATTTAAAATGGCTACCATGATGAACGTAGTTCTGAACATACATACTCGTATACCTCTTGTAGTTTTATTTCTTCCATCGCCTGTTTCAAAAGAAAATGGTTTCCATTTGTTTGCTTCAATCATTTTATACTATTCTGGCGTCCACCAATTAATTTCATTCATTGCCACGTCTCAGTCATATACGCAAAAACTTCGGGAGATGATTTTGTCACACCAATATAAGAATAAACGTTCCTTAAAAAAAATGGGCCCTATTTTGCTTTGTTTGAGATGTACAGCGTTTGCAAATTCAAGTCCAAAGTCGACCTAACAATGAAACAAATAAAGGAATAATTCTCAAAAATCAGAAACGACGAATTGAATAATTTCGTTTGCGGATATATGTTTCTGTGCGTCGGTTTATTGGATATTCTGTATATCTAGTGATACTAAACATAAATGAAATCCAGAATACAGTGTTGCAAACCTCAAAATATATCCAGGAAAGTGTTCAAAATGTTGGTATTAACATGCTACAGTATTCAGATTGACACACTGCATTTATACTTGTCATGTGTTATATACGAGTGAATACTAAATAAACAGGCGCGGTACATTTTGGAAAGAAACTTTGTATTAGGCTGGCAACACTGCCAGCCCAATGTGCATGTTAGCTACCATAATTTTCGTTTAAATATATTTCATAATTTACCAGGAACTATTCATTTTATTTACCATTTCAACAAGTAGATTTTGGAACCATAGTTGGAAACACTGTACCTTAAAAATGAAGGAAAACTGAAATACCTAACTCAATGATATGCGGGACTTACAAGTTTATTGTTGCCGTAATAAACTTTCGACATTGGATGTTATTCTGGAGAAGATCAAGCCAGTTTTCAACTTGTACATATACTTTTCGAAGATCCCTTCTAAACATTGTTTTCTCAACAAAGTTTTGGTCTTCCCAACGGCTTTTTTCTCTCCGGCTTCCCAACCAGAATTGAATATACTCTTCTCCCCCTACCAAAATCCGAGCTACATGGCCTGGCCATCTTAATCATAGTGATTTCATTTCAATATCGAGTGAATCATACAGTCTATGGAGTTCTTCATAATGCAGTCTCCTCTATTCTCCGGTCCCCTCGTCCAATGTGGACACCAGAAGCCAAGTAAAACAAGTGACACTGACGTATAAATTAAGTTCAAGGTAATCTTTTATATATAATCCAAAATATATGTGACATAACATTGTCATATTTTGTACGTTTCTTTGTGCAAAATATGACAGTTTCGTGTCACATATATTTCGGGTTGTATAAAAGATTACCTCGAACTGTCCTTTATTTGTCAATGTCAATCTCACGTGTGTTCTTTGGTGACTGGTCTCCTCATTGATGACTTGCACTTAATGGCGAATGATCAATATACCAAAGTTGGAGAAATATGACACTTCTAGTTGATGCAGAGAAATTTCGATAGAAACATTTGGTTTATCTAGCCGAAAAGGTCATCGGATTAATCCGATATTACCTAAGAAACTATTGTTATTGACGAACATACAAGTATCGAGCTTTAGAATTTCCTGATGTTTGCCAGACTATTAACAGTGACTCTTCTCAATTTACAGTTATAGAGGACGTGGTCAATTGGCTAAAACAAATCTTCAAATTTCCAGAAAATAAATAATAGTTCTGTAGTAGTTAGTAATTCAATAAAACTGAACTTCTTTAAGCAAACGAAATTAATTTTTACCACCCTGGTATTAAATATTATATTTAAGAAATAAATTGATACTGCCTTTATTGGGTTTTCTTTCTGTATACAAAGTTCACTTTCTTTTTTAGTACAAATTTCTGAAACATTTTAGTTCGTAAGAAAGTTTGAACATAAGGAGGTCTCCTGCTATTTGTAAATACCACAAAAGGAAAGAAAGAGTTTTGGAACTTCTACATCTAAGAATGAAGAAATTGGAAGTTTCGGAATATTTTGAATAAAGTAGCCATTAGTTTAATTACAAATGTTTTAGTCATTTCTCTGTTACTATACTTCTGAAAACGGACCAGAAGACCTCTGTCTCTAAGAGCAACGTTAGGTTATATTAAAAAAAAATATTGATCAAAAGCTATAGAAACCCGATACAAAACTACTTGTTCAGCGTAACGCGACGAGAACTTAACTATAATACACTTGAATCGTCTTCCTTATTATTACAGATGTGAAGAAGACTGAATTTTCTATTTCTATTATCTCTGACTTCCTTTCCGTGTTCATTCTCTCTCTTGGTCTTGTACTAAGTAGCTACATTCAAGCCACTTTTGTTCAACTTTTCGCTTTTGCGCTCCTCCGGTTGTTTCATGTCACTTAAGATAATTAGGTTAGTCTGTTCAGCTAGTTTCTTGTCAGATAACCAACTCTGTGTTTTTATGACGCTCGCTCAGTCGATCTTTAACTCTCGACAGTTTTGCGTAAGAAGCAAAAGACAGACTTCTTCCTTTTGTGATTTTGAAGACAACGGAAATTTTCTGCTAATTGTTTACTCAAATTCTAATTACATCTAAGTATACATATATTCAGTTACTTTGTTAAACTATTGGAAATATCACAGCTTACAGTTAACAAAGCTTAGGAAATTTCTGTTCTAAATAGCAATATAAAAGTATCAAGACAATTATTATTATTATTAGTGTACGAGAACAAATTACACCAAAACATAATATCTATGGAGAGCTGATTAATTCCTACGTTCTGCTTTGTTACAGCTAATATTCAGTTTGTCAATCAATATTCCATGTAACTGTGCTCATTCCGTATTCATTAAAACATTTTTTCAAGTTTTTTTAAAATTTTCTATCAGCTTCCCGAAAAAAGGAGAAGAACGTAGATAGGGGCTGAAACGGTTCGTTTTGTACCGGGTCTATACGTCGGGTTAAGCTGACACAGAGACCAGATTTTAACCAGATGACCCGTACGGGCAGACAAAACAGAGTTTTGAATTAATTCCTCGAGTTTGCACAGTGTTTCTTTCATGGGCAAATGGGACCAAAGGTTTTATGCCTAGAGCAGAACAAATATGACGCCAAAAATGTCAAGTTCAAGACCGGGTCAGCAAAAGAGATCTGTTTTTAGCTCTGATCTGTACGTATCATATTTCTAACTTGTATGGACATGTTCTTTGATGCATGTACAGATTTTCATTAAACATATTTTTCTAACTTTAGTTGTTATTGTGTAGGACACTTAATATAGTTTTGTCGATACCAGAAGCTAAGAATACATGGAAGATTGACGAATGAAAAAAATAGTAGTTTGGAAGAAGTTCAGACGGGAGCGCGATCGAAGTATTTATAAACATCTAGTGGCCAAAAATAGATCTACGATATGTTCAAACTGAGAGCCTCTGACTGCCTCTGACCACCTAAGCTTATATCATCCTTGAGGTAAATTTTATACAAAAAATTGTCATATTTTCCATATCGATAGTTGGATACACTAAGCTCCAAGAATACCTTGTAAAAAATTGACAGTTTTGTGTCACGTATATTTCGGATTGTAAATAAAATTACCTCAAACTTTTTTTTTTATTTATCAATGTCACTTAAACCTCTTGGCTTCTTGATTCCTTATTTACTATTTTATTTGTTGTTAAAACATGTATTAAATGTTTTCAATATCTTTTCACACGAAAATGTACAGTAAAGAATGAACAATTATAGGAACACAAAAATTAAGGAGAGGTTTTTACGAAATATTCTGGAATCGTCTTGAAGATGGGGCAACAATACAAAAGGTTAAATAGTGTGTACCTTAAATAATTCAACAAATTTTGGAAGGTGATTGTTTACATGAAAAACTAGAAAAAAGTAACTTTGAAGAAATTTCCTTAACATGCGTAGTTTAAAAGCTCAAAATTGACACCGTAGCGCCTCAAAGGACGTCACATCTCGGCAAATAATGACGCAAGGCATGTTTACTTAACAAATTGCAAAGCAAGTTGAACCAAATATAATATATCTTTTTAAGCAAATTTGTCTTGGAGTGAGTGGAGCATAGACAGGTTTTCCAACGTAATAATTTCATTACCAATGACTCAATATGTTTCAACAGGGCAGGCGTCAAGAAATCTCCTCTAAGTTACATTTGTCAATTATAAACATTGTTTAAATGTATTTGGTCCATTGTTATTGTAATTTGCTAACCCACATTACTTACGTCCTTCCTTGTTCAGATATTACATTATCTAACGAGTAGCTCTGAAACAACAAATGCCTTGAATTTTTTCAAGGGAACTTTTGTCTTGTTTTGATGTGCATAATTAACTCCCTAAGTTTGTTGCATTATTATATGAACATACTGTATATATAAGGTTTGTTAATAAGTATTAATTTGGCAACAAAATTTAACAAGGTTGTAAGATACTTACAAGGCTAGAGTTTCGGTCCTAACAAAAATATTTTGATAAGACTTCGTAGATATATTTGTAACACGATGCTAATAATGGCTACGAAGTAACTTGGTCGCGTAAGGCTGAATTTATTCGCTAGATGGCGTTAAAAGTTAGGAGCAAAAGTAAGATCGCCGCTGCATCGGCTCCCGCAATTTCGATTTTTGAACAGGCATTTGCTACTCAGAATGTATATACATGAATGAACATACGTGACAGTGGTGACAAAGACTGCAAATCCACTTGACTGTGTAGCTAGAGTAACCAACCGTCCCGGGTTGCACGGCACTGTCCCGGTTTGGACCCTCAAAGTCTTGTGTCCCGGGCAGACCCTCCCAGGGATACCTAAAGCATCGTTTTGTTCTAAATCTGTAAAACAGGATGTAATCATGAAAATCCATGACTTTGGCTTTAAAACTGGCAGGCCCCGGCATTCGCTTAGTAATCTCCATTTGTCCCTATGACTTTGAGTCTTTCTTTTGGATACGTTATAAGATAATTTGAATTTTTACTAGAGCGCTTTGGTTTAGTCAAAACCATTACTAAGACAGTATTAAATGTTGCACTCTTTTCATACTCTCATAACGAGAAATTTATGGTTGTTATATAAATACTACAACAATGTTCCACGATTAAAAAGATTTAACTTGAGATACAAAATTACTTAAGTAAAAGCTATTTGAAATGACACTAAAATATTTTTGCAAAATTTGATTTTTGTTGACACTATAAGGAAAATAAAAAGAAATCCATTTACATGTAAAATTAAAATAAATGTTATTCTTTATGTGAATAAAAGGACGTCTTGCATATTAACCATTATTATACAAAAAAATCTGGTAGGCAAAGTGTAATTTAAAGTGCTAAATGTTAATGTGTAGAACCTTTGTTATATAATTAGAATATAAGTAATAAAACCGTCGTAAATAACAAACGAACACATTTTGAAGGAAGAAATTTAAGTGTTAATACTGGACATTCAAAACGTTTTATGTAAGAGAGAAAATTAGTATGTGTTTTCCTTAATTTAAATTTTGATTTAGTAATTCCCGTGAAATAAAAACATATTAATTGTTTACTTTTTTCTTCGCTTTTTTTTAAAAAAAATGTTTTTCTTAAAAGAAACAAAGCTACAGAAGAATACAATTTAGATTATTTATGAAAATAATTGAATCAAAATGTCTTTTAGTGTTGATATTAGTACGTTTCTAAATACTTACAGGTATGTTTACATAATTTATTATTATTATTATTTTGCTTTGAACACGATGTGTCCCGGATTGGATTTACAAAAAGTTGGTCACCCTATCTTGTAGCAAATAGTTTGGCAAATATAGGTCAGTATTTATCTTCAGAAGTGAATAAAACGGAAGAGAGAATAGACACACAGGCCAAAGGACACTTCAGGACAACCTTCAAAAGATTGTATGGGCCCAATGTCCAAAGCCACTTCAATTACATTCTTGAAATCGCTGACCATTGAATTACAGGTGCAGTAAGAGTTACAAGTGCCATTTACAGAGATTCCTGCCATGCATACTGTCACATAGGATGATACACAGAAGCACACACTTGTTGTCGATGACGAAATGCATATTGATGATAAACAGACGATTTATTACTTTAGATGCAGGAGTACTGACCCAAGTTCGTACATAATCTGTTATTCGCCTTGCATATATCGTGTTGAAGGAAAACCACATTCAGGGGCTAAACATATTTCGTTTTTTTAGTGCTATGATCCAATAGGCAACATCTTTAACAGAAACTAATTAATCTAACACCCTTGTGCACACTCCATGAGTCACAGAGGAGATAATTACATATTAGAAAGAACAGATAATTACATATATTGATTATATCAAAGAAAATGAAACTAAGCTGACTGAAACACTGTTTACAAAAAATGTTATTGAAGAACCAACAGAGAAGCATTTCAAACATGAAAGGACAACATAGATACCTGATAAACGTGGTATAGGTTCATATACTAAATTTATACTCTGTGCGCGTGGTCAAGGTTTTAAGTCCCACTGAGGTCCATTCACGGATATGATCGGAGTCGAATTTAGCAGAAGCTATAGGTGCCATCCTTAGAAATCCACCAGCTTGTTTACGATGTTAATATACGTAATATTTTGACGTGAAGGAGAATTATACATGAAATGAACACTCATATCTTTTAATCCACATCTTATCACGTTACATTAGAGGTTACCTCACGTTACCTCCCAGAAGATAGGTAAGGATTGTCGGGGGAGTATCTAAAGGATGTCCCAACATCTCATCATAGATTAATATGTTTCAGCAGGTGACATGGCCTTGTGCCAAGAGAGACGTAGTTCGGTAGAATATGATGTAAGCTTGAACTAACTAACTAGATATTCATTATAAGTAAAACATAAAATATTCGGTGCCTAGCAACGGCCTTAGACAAACGAGGATCGTCACAATACCTTTTCAATTTCTTCTTCTTCAATAACGTGGCTTCCACATTACATTTAGTACTTTCTTCTTCTTCAATAACTTGGTTTTATCTTGAATCATAAACCTTGGGTCAATATTACTGCAATATAAATTCAAACAATTAACTAACATTCTACGTCACATTTCCAACTAATATGTTATGAAGAAAATCATAATTGAAGCATAGAGTCTAGTATCAAGTTAATTGTTTCTACACAGTAGCCCTTTGTGGATGTCATTTACTAGTATCTATGCTGCTATGTGACATTGTGGAACATTATCTATTAAAATATAGACATGAGATAACAATGGTTAGTTTGTTCATTATTACCATACAAGTGACTCTCAGGATTATCATATTCTAATGACCAATGTATTTGATAAGCGAACTGGTAACGAACGAAGAAATCTGTCTAGCCTGTCAGCAAGTAATGCTTGTAGCCTATGAGATAAAATGACCAACATGGACGTGGTTGTGTTAGATGAAAGCTAACATTATTGACTTGAGCCAGAACCAAAAATTGACTACCAAAATTAGGGAACTAAATGACACTATCATTTTTAATTACTCTCTCATGTGAAACGATCGAATATATGTAATGGATATTTCAGATGCTCAAAAATTCTTCCTGAAAATGGACGAAACATAATACTTGTTCTGGCTAAACAAAATTGTGGATAAGCCAGATTCACTGTTTTTATGTTATAAGCGCCTGCAATGACAGAAATAAGGTAGTAAACTGGCTTATTTTACAGAACACAAAATATTTATTTTAATATTGAGGTCAAATACAATAATGCATATTTACACTGAGGAAAACTAATTTAGATTTAATTTGTTTGAGTTGTATTGTAGGTCATATGACCTATAATACATCTTGTACATACGTCACAATTGCTCTTTGTACACCAGAAGAAAAACTTACCAAGTCTATGTTATACAATATTTATCTAACATTTTATGCGAGACTAGAGGATATATTCGTTTCTCTGTCTTTTAGAGCGTCTTCTCGCAAGGAGAAGAAATTCTGAAGGAATTTTGCTAGTGCCGCCATTTCTTTTTTGTCTTCTGCGTTTAAAATTTCGCTTATTCCTCGGTCATGTTCTTAATATTTAGCCCACGACCTCACGCGAGCTCCACACAATTGTTTGCATGCAAATATAATGTGTTCTTACGTTTCTAATTTACCACATAAGGCACATAAACGATGTCCCTTATCGTCCTCCGGGCTTTTCCATCTATAAATACAATTCGGAACATTACAATGACCCTTCTTTGCCCCCTCCCCAACCTCTAGATGCGCTTCTGTACCGTCATTTATTTTGAGTTTGACAAATGTTTCTAGAGAAACATTTTTTCTGCAGTCCACTTTTAAGTTTTCAATTGCTAGTGCTTCTACTTTCTCCTTATTCATTTGAACGTTTCTTTTGGTTGCTCTTTACTATTGTCTATCAGATCGGCCATATTTATCTCTCTTAAGAATTCAAGAACTCAGATTAACCAGTTGTTATTGTTTCTGTGTTTCATTTGATATTCTAAGCACTTTCTTTGAATTTCCCTCATACTATTCATTTCCCGTAAATACAACCAGTATTTTAAAATCCTCGTTTTCACCACTGTGCGTATTGTATACCTCCCTGTTTCTAACAGCACTGGACTGTTAGGTGCCGATTGGGCTACTCCCAAAATCTATTTAAAGAATTTCGTGCCTGCTTTGTTAATTATTTTGTCGACGTACTTTGTGACTCATATTTCGCATCCGTACAGACATATAGGTTGCAATAGTGTATTAAATGTTCGTATGGCTAATTTCGATGGGACGCTGTCATGGCTGTTCAGTGTTTTTCGTGTTATGAACATGCCTTGATCGGTGATGGTTGTTACTCTTTTCTGGTGGTCATTCCATGCCCCATTGTACTAAAAGTTTCCTCCTAGATATTTGAAGATCTTAACAGTTTCTAGGTCTTTCCCCTGGCATGACCATCTTTCGTCGTTTCCTGATTTGTGCCCTTTTTTAAATACTACTACCTTAGTTTCATTCACATTTGCTCCAAGTTTCCAGTCTGTACAATACATTTCCTGTGTGTTTAATGCTCGTTGCAATCCAATTACCGATTGAGACATGATTACTAAATCGTCAGCATATAGTAGTGCTGGGATTGGTAGTTGTAATATATGAGGTGGGTGACTGTCAATTTTGTTCAGTCTCTCAACATTGTCGTTAATAAAACGCGATCACTTAATTATATCCGATGCTCAGGTATTTTCAAAGTGACGAAAAGTTACTTTAGTTGTCTCATCAATCGCTTCGGATGAACCGGACTTACGAATAAACGAGGTTTTAGTGAATATAGATGAGAAATGTAAGTATTAGAGTGCTTTTATAATCGTCAGATGGCAGTAAATGTGATTCAGATTTGGAAATATGAATAAAAATAGAATTTCAATCGAAATACAACTTGAGATACACATCTATAGTACAGACTTTGGAGCGTACGAAATACTTTTACTCCTGATTATGTTTCAATTAATAACTCCAAAACCAAGGATAATTAGAACTTGTACACATTAACAACGTATAAATGTTTTTATATATTTCTTACTGATGTAGTCCTATTCATAGCTGTTACCTAAATGTCTTGTCCCATTCGATTGGAAACACCATAAAAATGCTATCACCTTATAAAAGTTTTGAACGAAGATTATTGTGAGGTTGTTTAAAGGCCAAAAGAGGATCTTTGGAATTATAGTGTTAACCCCTTCCCCACGCTTTTAGAAGCAAGGGCCACTGTGGCTCAATGGTAAGGCGCTCACCACTTGCTAGGAGTCATCGGTTTGATCCATGCTCATGCCATTTGCGCTTTGTGGTGGATAAACACCGTGTGCGTGGGTTTTCTCGGGGTTCTCCCGTTTCCTTCAACTTTCAACATTCCACATTTTCATCTCATCATCATCCATCTGGGCTGGGCTAAAGCTGCCTAGGGGAGGGGATTTATAGAATGTGCTATGTTACGCTGTGTTAGGTTTACCTTATAAAAATGGATCGTGTTTGTGGCTAATAGATTATCCAAAGAATATACAATTTTTCCGAAGATAGTCCAGTTACGAATTAGGTGGATGCCTTCGAGCGCCACCCCCTCCCATGTCCAAAGGGGGGAATTTAAACAGGTAGAGATTAGACTTTTGATTAACGCTAAGTGTCTTTATCACTAAAACACAGCGCGCGCAGAATCATAGCCCTAGGAACATTAATATAACAGATTACAATAAAGAATCATTAGGATGCAAAAGCATTCGCAGAGAAGTACTTACACCTATCGGCTCTGAAGGACGGAGTACATTCTTTGAATATGGCACAGACTTATAAACTTACTAAAAAGAAACTTCTGACTCTAACTTTGCTTTCTTATTATGCATTGACGAGAACATTCGATTATTTAACATATTTGAATTGCCACTTAAGATTAATTGATTGGGGCTGGCAGTACGCCTGGTTTCTTATGCAGCCAACCCAACAGAACCATCGCACGGGTTGCATATAATTCTAGGCGGCGTTTGAATATGTTATAAAACTTTTCTATAATATAACGTAATAACCCACAAAATTGAAAATTATACATGAAATAATCTTTTTACCTCTTCCATTATTACTTAAGTCACAAGGAATTTATCTTTGGGTTAAACGATAGCCACCTGGATTGTTTAGAATATATGTGTATTTAGGATATACACCGTTGGATTCTGTCATTTTTACAGTCAAAATTATAATTTTCCCCACAGTTAGATTCGTCATGGTCTGAAACGGTGGGGAAAATTATCAGTTTGACTCTAAAACTGGCAGGTCATTTCAGATCGCTTGGTATGCTTCATTTGTGTTTCTCTTAGATCTCAGTAACTAAGTCCGAAAGAGATCAGTCATACACCGTTGGATTCGCAGTCGCCTACCATGGAATATCACATAAATTCTAAAACTGGCAGGTTCTTCTCAATCGCTCAGCATTCTCCATCTGTATGTTTCTTTGTCTCCCTAGATCTCAGTACTTACAAGTACTACACAGAAGATCCATACAGTATTGGATTCGTAACGGCCTGAAACTGTAGAATAAGCTGTAACTCTGACCTTAAAACTGGTAGGTCCTTTCTGGTCTCTTGGTGTTCTCCATTTGTACCCCTTGTAGATCTCAGTAACTACAAGTCCGACAGAGATGATCTATACACCGTTGGATTCGTCATGGTCAGAAATGATGAGGAAAACTATGAATGCGACTCTAAAACTGGCAGGTCCTTTTCAACCGCTTAGTATTCACCATTTTTGCCCCTACGAGATTTCAGGAGTCACAAGTTGGACAGAGATAAGAGATACATCGTTGGAATAGTCATGGACACCAGTGGGAAAATCTATGACATTTACTCTTTGGCAGGCCCCGGCAGTCGCTTAGACCTCAGTTGTCCCTACGACTTTAACTCTTTATTTTTGATACGTTCCAAGATAATTTGAGTTTATACGAGGACACTTTGGTTTTGTGTACAATAAAACCATTACTTAGCTTCTTTTATCAATATTCTTTGCTTTAAACATATTGTAGAAACTCAAGCTTGGTCCCCAACTTTATCAAATGAAACGTTGTAGCTCCCGTATTTCCCCATAGCGGCATTACTTCTTTTACTCAAACATCAATACAAATAGAAAAACGGATCACACTGTGACGACAAGCGTAAAAAACTGATTTAGGATTAAACATTTTGGTCCATATTGAGAGTGGCGTATTCTGAAATCACAGCTTGGACTACCACTAGTGAAAGTAATCAGTAGAAAGAGGGTACGGGGAACACACATAGTATTATTAATGATGATGATGATGATGATAGGTGCTCATTCTGGCCTTCTTTTTATGTAATATAATATTACTCGTGCAGATAAAAATATTTGTTCACAAGCTTAGGCTGCGGTAATAGCTTAGATAGTCCACAGGATACGCTCTTGGATATTGAATTAGCCTGAAAGTGGACGATCGGGTTTAATTGTTAACTCTGGTGCGTAACTTCGGACATTGATCGCCGTAAAACAAAACTTTGTAATCAAACATTGTGAGAAGCAATATGCGCATACAAAAATAATTGTTTGCAAATATTCTCTAGAAAGGGGTTTGCCCTCCCTACAAGAAAACAGGTAAGGGAGGAACAAGGCAAATTCCCCTTTCTCCCCTGCATATAAACTCCATGTAGGGTTGCCTGATGTCCCGGTTTTTTAGGACAGTCGGAGCTTTCAATGAAAGAATCAACTGTTCCCAAAAATGCTTCTCCTATTTGTCTCGGTTTTTGTTTTTGTGATAGAATTCACCCATAGTGTTGTTCCTGAGAGTAATGCTAATGTGAAAAGTAAATATTCCATCATGAGTGCAATGGACAGAGGAACGAAATCGCCTGTACGTGTCAACAATAGAAGGAGTAATTAAATGTATATCGAATGAGCTTCTTTAGAGTTCTATGATTATGTAAGCCAGCAACAATATAAAGAGGTTGTGGGTAATATTATAGGATAGCTTAGATTATAGATTTCATTATATCTGTAGGTAATATATGGTGTAACGTTATTTCCTTCAATATGCTATTCGAATATATACAGCATGTTTATGAACTACACAAACAAACTTCGGGAGGTGATTCCTAGCATCAAAACAAGACAAATTTTCGAAATCTTATAGTTTCGGAAGCTACAACCTGCCGAAAGAGTGGGGAAATGAACTTTAGATTTTCTTATTTATAACACCACGATAAGTAGAGCTGATGCGGCATGATACCGCCAAGGACTTTAAATCCTCACTATCCGAAGATGCACATTTCAAATCTTCGCAATGGGCGCGCCAGGGTTTTCCCAAAGGAAGTAGAGGGTTCCCAGAAGTTCTTTGAAGTAAAATGTGTCGAAATTGGCATATATATGACGGCTTTTTACCAGGAAACAACAATTCATTTGCACTAAGTCAATATTTCAAGCAGATTCCATATGCCGAATGATTTTCTCTAAATATGTACGTTGCATAACAATCAGGACTAAGAATTTCTTACTTTCATCAAATATTTTGTTTGTTATCAGAGACATTGAATATCATTGCCCAGTTGGATACCAATAATGTCATATGTCATCTTTACTCACGCAGGAAATCGTTTAATTCGTGCTCATGTCGACTTACCTCTTCTTTAGAAAAAAATCGGGGAATCACCTACTTCATTTGAGGAATACCTTGCGCATCTATCACACCATTTTGGAAATGCATTTCCAAATAGAGCAAGTTTAAAGTCTCTGACGGTACGATGCTGCATCGGCGCTACTGTTAGTGGTGTTAGAAGTATGAAGCTCTAGAGTTTATTATACCACGCTTTCGGTAGGTTGTATCTGCGAGGCATTGCAGATTTCGAAAATTTTGTCAGAGGATCTTTCGTCTTATTTTGATGTGAAGAATTACCTCCCGAAGTTTGTCGGTGTCCGAACAGTCTTTCCCTGATTAGAAACTGGATTTTGTTTTTGCCGTAAGGTGAAACTGTTGCTAAAATATTGGAAAAGTTATTAAACTTAATGGGCAACATGAAATCACGTCAGTAAGTATGCAGGTACGCAGCCTTGGCAGCACGTAGCAGACCTAGTTGTGATTCAATTTCTGTCTATGTATTAGCCAACATCCTAGGAAGGATCTATACAATGATCGCAGCTATCCGTTGTTACAGAGTTACAAGATCTGGTGCAGGACTTCTGTAGACAGTGTTCTTGACATAACCTTATAGAAACAATCCTAATGGGGTGATGTCAGGAGAGCATGGAGGCCAAGCTGTCGGGCCATCAAGACCGATCCAGGGAAGGTCGTATCAAGATAGGCACGAATCTCCACACCCAAATGAGGTGGTTCACCGTTTCGTTGAAAAAATAACGTTAATAAAGATACTCAAACAACTGAGGAACAGCAAACAATTGCAACATGCAAAGGTACACTGCAGATGTAATAGTGTCCTCAACGAAAAAGAATGGTACGATAATTTTCAGATTTGTGAACATTTCCGATTTTCTGGACACTATAACTGCTACATGTTATCAACGTTACAGCGACGTACAAAAAAACGGATAATTGTCTAACATTTTGGCACTAGTTTGAGAAATATTTATATTCCAAGGCAATTTGTAAGCTGTATATAGCTTTCATTCTGTGTTTTAGTTTATCTATAACATTAACTTCTGTACTTTTCTAAGTTTACCACGAACAATTTGATAAAAGTACATATATCTCTTATTTGATCGAAAATTACTTAATTTCGTACAATTTTTCTTTTTTACACTAAAGAAAACAAAACTTAAGTTGATTCATTTTGTAAAAAGAATATATAAATAAAAAATAGCAGCTAAAATGTGCACAATATACGGTATATATAAATCAGCCATATTCGATCCACCATCACGATGTTGGTTGGCCAACGTTCCAGACTCACACACCTTGGAATAACCATTGGCAGAGCCGGTAATCGAACCTGGGACATCTCAATCCGGAGTCAGCAACGCTTACCACTAAACCAACGGGGCGGTCATATAAATTATGTCTGATACATCCCGGTTTTTCATTTACAAAGTCTGGCAACCCTAACTCCGTGTCACCAGTGAACTCTGGCCTTAATATCTCCCGAAAATTGTAAGGAAGGAAACCCGGAAAACAATCCACAGTAGAAAAACTTTCAACTTTAAATTTTAATGAATTTGTTCTACTATCAAGTTTATTTGAATTCAATTATTATTTCTCAACGAGGATATGTATTATATTTCTGAGAGAAATGCATAGCCATTATGCACACTAGAAGAACGAAACGCATTTAATTTTTATTGTGTTTTATTTTTCCACATTTCTTTTTTTTTCATTTTCCTGATGAAAGAGATAGGCCATAAATGCAAATTAGATTGCGTGGTGTATGTTGCTAGCCAAAAAGACAGACGACAATAGTGGTTAGATTTTAGTTTCGGTTTTTTTTACATAAACGAAAAGGAATGAGACAAAATTATACAACTTGCTTTTCCTTTCCTCTCCTACTCACAGTCCTTTTTTTCAACAAAAGAAAAGGGAAAACTACAGTCATTTAGAATAAAACCGAATTGTGAAGCTTGTCACAATGTTCCCTCTTCTATTTCCTTAGTCGCATAGATGAACGTATTCAAAATGACGTTATAATCTCATTAGGTTTTTGTGATTGAAGCGAAAAAGCTCAGAAAAGTACAACATTGTCTCTATGAGGGGAAAAAATCCGGATTGACGAAATCACACCGTTTCTAAACCCCCCATTCATATTTTTTGTTTTCTCTCTCTCTCTCTCTCTGTATATCTCTGTCACATTTTTGAGTTCGTTTTTGACTTTTCGTATCTGCTTTTCTTTTTATGAGTTGTTTCCTCTCTTCAGTTAAAGTCAAAAGCTGGAATCAAATTGTCAGCGAAACAAGATTGTGGTTATTTTCAGAATTTCTCTCCCCTCTCTTCCCCCCTCTCTTTTTCTAAATACCAAAACACGCGTGAAAAGATGTTGCTTTTTTTTCCTGTACCTTTGTTTCATCTATTTGTGACGTCTACGTAATATATCCCAATAAAAATTTGGACTTTGTTTTTTTTTAGACATTTGTAGTGTTTCATTCTGCGGAGAATATTAAAAAAAATATATTTTTTAGGGAATTATGGTAGGAAATTCTTCTCAAACTGAGCAAAATGTCTTGTTGTAAACAATAGTTCCGAAATAGTTCTTCATAACCGCTGACTATTTTGGTGAAAGTTAAATAATTTATAAAGCTTTAATGTCTTCTAAATTGTGCGATTCAAGTCCAAAATCTATAGGAAAGCTTACATTACATAATGTCTACAAAAACAAATTCAGATTGAACATATTAAAAGCTATAATTACTTATACTTGATAGTTATACGAGACATTGCCAAACCAAACCTTACGGATCTTATTTCTGTAATTTTAATGCAACAGAATTAATAATATATAAAAAAGTATTAACTGTATGGAATTAACTGTATGTATAACTTTGTAGTTGGTTTGATTAAATTATATTTTTCGTGCTCGGGTAGCGGATGGTGATAAAAGTCTCGTTTCCGGCCACCCGAAAAACAAACACTATTCAAATACAACAATGTATAATCAGGAATAATGAATCCATAATATTTCCGCTTAACGACATAGAAATTAATTTTTTTCGCCGTTTCTGGGAACCCTAGGGCTCCACATGTAGGAATACCAGGGTTGCCAACTCAAAATTGTTTGAAAACCTGACATTTCGTTTTATTTCAATTTGTAAACTGGATATACAACATTACACCTGCTTGCTTGTTGCGTTCTTGGTGTTTTGTGTTTTGTCTCCCAATCAGGATATTGAATATGAAACACACTAACAATCAGAACTACACTCACTTCAATACTTAAACAGAAGTTAAAGCGACATATGAAATTCGATAATCTCAAATGCCTGTTAGCTAAAGAGATCTACAAAAAAGTCAAGCAGTGGAAGGCTTGTAAAAGAAAACGGTAAAGGAAACTTACGAAAATTTATCCAGAGTAGGACTCTGGAAGTATATATTTTTGGTACAAAATAGTTCGAAAGTAGGCTAGACAATATTTATGGTGCAATTTAGTTCGAAAGTAGGCTAGACAATATTTTTGGTACAGAATAGTTCGAAAGTAGGCTAGACAATATTTATGGTGCAATTTAGTTCGAAAGTAGGCTAGAGCAAAAATGTCAAAACAAGATTTAGATGTAAGTACATCTAATATTATTCAGAACTGAAAACAATGGTTTAACTAGACCCAGATTAAGCTACAATTTGTGGTTTGAATTTGAATTTTATTTGAGGATTTAGGCAACTTTGGCTTAGTCCGATTAGTGCTTTGGAACTAGAAACTTTAAAACTGTGAGTCATCACTCAGAGAGTAAATTTTTTTTATCTGTACTTTAACTTAAATGTCCTTCCTTCTTAGATAACATCTCTCAAAAACAGACATTAGGCGTCCGGTTTGAATTTGTAATTAGACACCGGACAATTGTCCTAAGAGGCGGACTGTCCGGTTCAAAACCGGACGGTTGGCACCCCTAAAGAATACAAATTTACCTGTGTGAAAATTATAGCTTGCTCTTGGGTGTTTCCAACAAAATATTACTTGACCCTTCTTTTTACTTAATTGAACTATAATTTATTTGTAGAGCGTTGGAATGCCTTGGCAGCGCGAACGCGAAGGCTAGAATGATCACTGACAATCGGCCAGTTCAAATTTTATGTTAGTGCAAAAGCAGAATTTTAATATATTCAGTACTCATACAATTATGTGGACGAACAGTAACATTTTCTACATTCTTTTTACATATAAATAGATTTTAGTGCTGAAAGCAATTATTATATAAACATCAACTCATTCTTAATAAAGAAACATTGTATTCTTGTAGGTACGTACAATACATTACCAATAGTCAACTTAAGCTGTTTACGTAACGTATTTTATAAGAATAGAGTTCCATTAACACATTGTTGCCCCTTATTAGCTTTTAATCAATGGTTTGAGGATTACGTCCAGTTTTTGTGAGCGCTCCTTTTGCGGTAACAGAGGATTTATCCTGTCATACAACAGCTAATACATAATTAATTATATTGAACACAGGTAGGTGAGATGCATCCACATGTCAGAAGTTCTATTGTGATAATCCATCTGTGGTCGTCGGTGGCTGAGGGAGCTGACGTGATGGGGAATAACCAGTCTGTGTGGTTTATCTTTCGATTCTCTTACTCATCCTCACACACACATCTGTATTCCCTGCACATATTCATAAACATAACAACGCTCCTAAACGGGAAACCAAAAGTCAGTGAAATTTCCCATGTTGAATTTTCCAATAGTCGATACCGGAAATGAAATATGAATCTTTGTTTGGTTCCGGATGTCATATATTACTGGTCGCTTGTGAGATTGAGTGGAAATATTTAGCTGTTATGGATAGCAACAGAACTGCCACTTGTCAAAATACATATGTGAGTTCACTCTGTAAAGTTATCTATAGGGTGTCCCATGTGTATAATATCGTAGAAGAAACATTAAATGTTATTCATAAGATGTAAATTATAATCAATTTTTCATAAGTGATTGACAACGGAGTTTTATTATCTCCAGAAACAGTACTCTTGAGTTAGTAACAAAACTGCATAGGGTTTGAAATTAACATTGACGCTACGTAGAGTTAACGTTTGAACCCTCGAGTTAGTATTAACTCCGTAAGTAGTTTGAAATTAACATTTGAGGATTACGTAAATTAACATTTAATACCTTGAGTTAGTACAAACAAAAAGGTAAGTACGTAAGTCGTGAGAGCTAGATTTTTAAGAGAATGGGTTACCTGATTAACTCAGTGTCATTAGAGTGGTAATAGTCACTTGTTTCGGAAATGTTTTATTTATTCGTCATACCCTGCTAACTTTGTTACACCGAGTCTGGAATACCAGAAATATAATCCCGACTTAATTAAGAACTGATTTAATATTGTTTTTGAGATTTAAGAAAATTATTTAGTTGTACTTTTAATGGTTTAGGGGTGTAACGCAACTTGTGGAAACCGATGAGGCAGACTAGTATTTGAAACCAAAATAACAAAACGTTTCATACTTAAAGATTTTCTTCGAAATTTGCTTTATTTTTCAGTATTCTCTCCTTTTGAACTCTGCTGCTGAGAAAGTACGCCATCGATAGGAATAAATTTTAGTTTCTGGGTGCAAGGTATGGTGAACAAACTGGATGGGAAGAAGATTGATTCCTTTCAGTTCTTGGATTTTTTGGCAGGCCACAGCTGCAGTATGGGCCGGAATATTGTTCTCTAGGAGTAAACACATCTTCAAGTTATTTAAAGGCGGGCACTATCGGACCAGAGCTACATACATTCGTTCGAGTTGTTGATAATAGAGGTTGGCGTTGATGACGAGACCATCTGGAACTCATTAAAAGTGGATCACACCTGTGAATATCCATCATAGAAACAACATCATTCTAACCGTTCGTGTTTGACCACGGTTCTAGAAGGTTTCCGGGGTGAAACTACTGGCTTCCTTAGACTGAATTGTGGTAAAAAGGTCTATTGTTTATAGCCTGTTACAATTAACATGATATCTTAGTCACCAGGCCTCTGATCGAGCACAGACGGCAAGTCTTTGAGCTTGTATCTGGCTCAGCTCTTGGGGTACCAGTCGGTAGGCTCTCTTTACCCTACGAAGCTCCACAAGTTTTCGATGCATATTGGCATTTGAAGTTCCCAGATCACACCGACAATCTCCCCGTGCTTGTTTGGATACTTGTTACTTCGGTTTGGGGTACGACCTCTGGATCCAAGTCACGAATCTTCTTAAAAGTGGTTGAACGTGAAGGTTGGTATCTCTTACAACGAAGCTCTTAAGCCATTTTCTGATGGCATTTAATTCGAAAATGCCCGGGCCTTCTACATCACAAATTTCAACAACTGTGAGATTTGGTCCTATTTTTCTTTTTGTTTGTTTTAATTTAATCTAATAACTGCTCTGACGGCAATTTTTTCATCCATGTGCAGAAAAGAAAAAAAATGTTAGAAAGACAATTAATCTTGAGAAATGAATAAGAAAAAAATAAAATAGAATATGATAAAATCTACAGTGGGAAATATTCAGCAGGAGCAGAAAAAGAAGCGATAATAAGAACGTCAATAGGAGGTTGCGAATTCATGTATCACACTGGTACATCACTACTAGCAAATATCAAATACCTAACAAACCAACGTGGTGTCATTTGAAAAACAATAAAACTCTATGCCAAGTTGGAAATACTGCCAATGCTGTAACATCACATTTCAACATAAATCTTACCGATACAAATTAACATCTAAGAACGTACTTTGATATGTTTGTATCATTTATCAGGGGTGCACGTGTAAATTTTCCAGTACAGGAAGGTTCCAATTTTTACCATATGGTATACCAATATCTGTGAAGTGAGGAATAGGTATAAAACAAAATTATTAATATTGGCAAAAAATATGGAATATTTTATCAAATAAATTTGAGAAGCATTACATAGAAACTGAATAAGAAACATTTAATAGAAGAAATGTCATATGACATTTTTTTTAATTCACTTTCTGAAACAGTCCAATATTGATACAACCACAAGTTAATGTGTTACAAAATCCTAGCAAGTGGATTAAAATTTTCCAGATTGGTTGGTTATGCTTGTCTTGTTCTGGTGTCATCTGCAGTGCGGTGTTTTCGCAGCCACGTTTTCACATATGGATCGCAGTGTCTCAAGTTTAGGCTGCGAAATTTCACAACCATTAAACTTGATACATGTGATACTGTCAGTCTCGTACGGGTGAGGGTAATGATAAGATCCATTAGACTCAGTCTATATTTTTTTTGTAAAGTGGAACATTTTTTCTCCTGAAAAGCAGTGCCGGAACGACATTCCAGTGCGTTCCGGTAGCAGTACATCCCTGTCCTTTATCCATAATTATTTATTTTTAGAGTTCGTCACGTTTTGTTTGTAGTACTACTCCGAAACAGCTAGTCTGACAATGACCAAATTTTGTGTAGTGATTGTGATCATAATTGAGGCAGATTTTAGCCAATAAAATTCAAAATGGGGCAATATACTGACGAATGATCACCGGAAAACCACAAGAAACTTACATCCATGAACGCTCACAGTATAATCGAACACCTAAGTGCTCGATAGGTGGCAGCCAAAACAATACCAAGAAAATTATTCATTACTCTACACAGAGGCATAAAAGGTTGAATTACTCTAATTATGTTTGTTACCGAAAGTTTCAGGTGACATAGTCCTTTTGTACTTTAAGGCTATATTTGATAAAGATGTAATATCGTCTACTTGTGTTAGCTCTGCTTCCAGTTAAGAAAGATTGAATGTTGATGATAGCAGCGGCAAAAGACCGGTACATCCTGTGTAGGTCTGAGTCAGTGTTGTCAGGTGGGGGAAGTTTCCCCGAAAACGGGAAAAATAAAATAAAAACGGGAAATTTTGTTGAATCTTTTTTTAGTGCTTTTTTTTTCTCTTAATTTTCAAGATATGTTAAAGAAAACCCAGCATCCGGTAATTTTTTTCAATATTTTAAAGGAAATATTGCAACGGGAACATGACAACACTGGTCTGAGTGATACAAAGATAGCTATATAAGTCAAAATACTGATATAAAAGAGCAGAGTGGTAGAAAGAAATAACGTGAAACTTTATACTTCTTTTATAGTTTTGCAGCAAGAATAAAAAGTGCCGGGAAAAGGAGTATGTAGTTTACTAAATGGTTCATAATGTAAAGTGCAAACTCGGTTACGTCCATGGTTGCCAATTCTACCTCCCTCAATTCCATTTGGGAGACAACCAAGTACAGTCTAGTCCCCACGGACTCTCCAATAGAAACACACACACACACACATACTCTCACACACAAGCTTACTACAAACACATAAACAGAAATACACACACACACACATTCATACTGTGTTCTGTTGCTTTTATGGAAGTAGCAAATTGTTGTTTGAGCGTTAAGATACGAGCGTTGCAGGTCATTCTATTACGAGTCACAAAAGGATATTATAGTGCTTCATTTTCGTTTTACATGATGGTACGCCCTATCTGCAATTAGAAAAATGTAGAAGAGGTAGAGAAAAAGAAAGAAAGGGAAGTAGGAAGCGAGAGAGAGAGAGAGAGTATATAGAGTGTCGAGAGATTAATGCCAAGAGCAAAATGATGTAACTGATAAGCATTTATACAAATTAAAATTAATGATTCTTGCCTGGAATTTGTTTCAGTATCTATATAAAAGATTTTATGCGCTAAGATGTACCTAACTATAATTTAATACTAGTTTTAGGATACCAATGTTTTGCATGCATGGTGATTGGAAACAAACCCATTCGGTTGCCAGTTATATGTATCGTTTCACATGCCCCCAACCTGATTAAATATTTTTATAATAGTTATTAGTCTTTTATAATGTAATTCCTTTATAGTAATTATTTCCTCTTTCAGAATTATTTTCATTATTATAATTTTAATATCTCTTCTTGTATCTTTGCATGTTGTAAAGCGTTCTTGTTGCTGATACGGTTCATTAGTTCCAATATAGTTCGAACAGAAAGTGTCTACAGGGGGAAAGAGAGAGCGTATGTCGTAGGTGCAAATTAAAGAATTTATCTATGTTAACTTACTTTTAAAACCATAAACATATAATTTATATTTGGCAGAGGCATCGAAATTGTTAAATTTCCTGAAGTTTGCTTTCCTATGTTTCTTAAAAACCTTTCTGTATTCGGATTTGATTCCTTATCGTATGGGAATAGCAGCCGGTTAGCATTGCATATAATGAGTAAAGAGTAGAGCGGCGAGAGGAAAAAACGGATAAGTCCAAAGCTATATATTTCCTTATTTTCTTGCCATACAATAGTTTACCCAATCTAGTTATAGACAGCTTCATAGAACTGGACAAGTACTTGGCAAGTCCAGAGATATTTCAATATCTTCGAAACCTTACCTGTCCATGTAAAACAATGAAATTCTGCGAAACCCAAGGAATCTAATGGATCATTCATTGTGTCCATGATATCTGGCCTGTAACAGCCAATTGTTATTGCTGCTAGAATCATTGTTAGGATTACTTTGGCTTTTTTTTAGTTTATCTTTGGAGTTAGTGTTTAAATGAGGTTTCACCTAATTGTGTGTAAATACGGAGAAAGTTACTCTTCTGTTCAAGAAGAAAATATGTCTTAAATAAAGTGTACGAAGAAGAGGAAGAAGGTTGGTTGTGCTAGTGAAGCTAGGAAACGTTTAATGCTGCGAGTACATGAAATGGAGACTCATGTAAGTGTACAATGAAATGTATGAATGGTGATAGTAACATACGTGTTAGTAGTAAGTTAGATAAAGTGGAAAGAAGAGAATGATAATAATGTAATTTAAAAAGACTTTAAGTAAATGACAGGTAGTTGTAATTTAATAACAGAAAATCAAGTAATATTTTTAAGATTCTTCATCTGTAAAAATAATATTGAATTTTTTTTTAAAAAAATATGGGTGTATTGTTATGCTCCATAAACAAATCTATACAACTGAAATTGTAACGTTTCTTCTGATTACACTTTATCATTTTAAATAAAAATGCAGAATATATATTAAGAACATTACGTACTGGGAGTTTTGAAACTTTTAATTTAGTCTCCTGGAAAAACATAGAATTTTGACTTACCAAGTTTTTTCCTCTGAAGAGTTATATGAGAAGAAAAAGTTTGGCGAAAAAACTTTCGAAATACTTATAGTCGACTGGAGATAGATTTTTGTAATGCCTATTTAGAGTATTGAAAGTTTGTCTAAAACAACAACAAAATAGTACCTAAATTGAAAATAATCGCCAGATATCTTATTTTTTTAATTTGGAAGTTTCTGGAGACTCTTTTAATTCTTTACGATGAGATCTTTTCCATTAAGAGTTGAGTGCCACTTGAAGATTTCACCTAATAAGCCTTCATATAGATCTAAGCTTCAGAGAGCTCCTTATGTGTGGCCAAGGGGCCAATGGACAAACTAAATTCTGTGGATAGCCTGCTTATTCAGTGTTCAAAGATTCGCCGTTAGCGATCGTAACTACTAGGTCAAGGAGATTGGGCGAATAATTGATAACATTTCTCTTTTTGACATCAAATATCGAACTATGACAAGTTTTAGTTAAATATCCCTGAGGAACAAACTGCACAAAAATACACGTTAGTCAATTCTTCCCCCCGCCCTTCAATTTCTTTTTCACGCCTGTTAGTGATTGTGGCACTGGGCTCTGTTTCCATGTGAGTGTGTGTAAATGTGATTTGAGTTTTTATGAATGTACGTGCTACCTTTCAAAGCATCGGTATTATAACATTTGTAAAACCTTTGATGTGGTCAGTGTTATACAAATATCTGAGGAGCTTACAATGTAATAGATGAACACGTATTGAAAACCAACAAATGGAGCTCTTGTTAGAAGCAGGAATATCCAGCAATATCAAATCCTGTAAGAGAAAAACGTAGACAAGTAAAATTTGTTTTTATGAACTAACGAATTTATGCAGATCGCACCTCTCCACCTTTCCACACATACAGAGAGAGATGCATAGAGTATTTTAAAAGGAGCCAAATCTGATTTTGACGTCTAATAAAACTATTTTTGTTGGCAGGTCACACAAAATGTTGAAAATCCAATGAAATGTAATAAAATGAGATACCACATAAAGTCCTTTAACCTGTAAAGGTTTATACCCCTTTCGTGTCATTTGCAGACAACCATCCTAAAACGAGGTGGGTTAAAATTCTGAAGCATTCTCAATTGCTTTGATAAAAGTGCTTACGCAGTATATCTGAAACTGCCTTCCGTTTGTATGGGCGTTTTTCAGGGGGGTCGTTTTAATGCAATTATGCCTAATATCAAATACATGAACAAAAACAAAGAAAAAAGCCTTAACAAAGGCACATGTATATAACAATTCAGGAAGGGAAATTATTCAAAAGCTTAAGAACAATTTGAATTCTTAACAACCTATCAAACTTATCAGTTATCTATGTCACTTCGCAAAGCCAAGGGATGCAAGTGATATTAACGAATAAAAAGGAATTGGAGGTAATCTTTCATATATGACTCGAAATATATGTGACACAAAACTGTCATCCTAAAGGCCTTAAAATAAATACTAATTCAAATTCTAAAAACTGTCACATTTTGTTCTATGGCCTCCTCGTTCCCCTGACTTTACCCACATCGATTTCTTCTTATGGGGATACATGAAGGAACTAGTGTGGGGTGGGACGGAACTCGAAAGAGACGAAGGATTGGTGGTCAGAATAGCAGTCGCAACCAGAATAATTAGAGACAACGCAGGCAATTTGTTTGGACAAGTGCGCACTTCGCTTATTAACCATTTGCACATTTTTTTTTGTGAGACAATATCCAGGTAGGTAATTTTGAGCAATACCTGTAAATGATACAGTAGGTATAGGTAAAGTCTACAATTATATTGTACAAAATGTTTGCTCCTAATAATATTAGTTTGGTTTCGTGGCATCCATAGAGCTGTAACCACACAGAGGCCCATTGCTTCTAATTGTGCGTCTTTGCGCGACATTTCAATTGCTCACAGAGGCGTAACGGTTGTGATTGGGACACGTATTCCCTATCTCAAATTGCTCCCCAGCCCCACCCGCATGGTTGGTTTCAGTTTGGTGCTGGACTTTCCGCACACCCTGTATATAAACGATTACCTATTTTTTTTAAAAAAATTCTTAATGCTACCTGTATCCATGAAATCTGGTCTTCTCGACGTGTTTAATTGATACATTTTTAGGCTCAGATGCTCTTAAATCTTTTAGTAACTTTCTTTAGCTATTGTTATTAATATATTTCATTGTTAAGGGTTTTGTGTTTGATTACTTATTATTCATTGTTTATGTATTGTCGTGTTCGTGTTAAATTACCAAACTCTGAGTTTACTTTTAACTTTTTCGAAGTTATTTTGTTTCACCTATCTTGGTTTCTATACAGTTGCGTTTTCTAATTTGCTTTTGCAAAATTTATTCTACCGTGAATTCTTTATTGTGTTATGGAAATATGCGTACCACCGACTAATCTTTTAGTATTAAGCTGCTGTTTTAATTAACTCTAAAATCTTAATGTAAATAGTTATATTACAATTGTACAACATTTTGCACTATGTTTTCCACTTGGCAGTTTTGGGGAGATTATAGTGTTCTTAAACTAATCAGTTTTTCAAATTTCGCTTGATAGAACATTTGTATTAGTGTATCTCTTTGCGTTTATGTTCATTCCAAAACTTATTGTCAGTTGCCTGTCTACTTTTACATAGATCCTAATTTTTCATTCTTATAAATGTTTATTTCGTCTAGTTCTGGTATCAGGGTTTCCGCCAGGATTTTCAGTTCGGGGGGTGTAAAGTCAAAATTGGGAGGGTGTTAGTGAAATTTTTGTATGGTTTCTATCGATTTTTCACAGTAAAAACTTTTAAGTTGGGGTGGGGGTGTCGAGACTTTGGGGATAAACAACCTCCACAGGGAGGAGTCTGGTGGAATCACTGTCTTGTATGATACTATTGAAGTTAATTATACATTTTCTGAACACACTGAGTTCTCATCGTCTTTAGTACGTCCATAAAAGGTTTTTATCAATGTGATTTGGGGTAATTCTGAAGACTGATGTAAACACAACTATCTTCGTAATCCCGATGAATAGTTCTTACCTAAAGGTACTCATGTAAATTACAATGTTATCACTTTCACGGTCCGATGTTAGAGATACAATTTATGATACAATTTACGTATTAAATGCACAATATTAACTCACAACAGAACTTTTCGACTACATCTGTAGTCATTATCAAATGTACTGTCAACAGAATCATTTTAATTTTGATTGCTTGTTGTTACTATTTTAACCCTTATTTTTGAGAGACCATATTTAATTGTTTGTTGAGAACGTTATTTTTCTTTCTTTCTTTTATTGATGACTTTTTCCATACCTGGTTTAAAATTTCAAGTTTATTTTCATTTAGATTGTTCGGAATTGCTATTTATATATTGATGAAATTCGTCAAATAGACCACAAAAGCATTAGGTTTCTTAAAAGAGCAAAGAACTAAGCAAAAAGATTGATTACAGAAGGATATTACATTTGATACAATACGAATAATGTATATGAACAAGTGAATTAGCTTGTCACCGGGTAAAAGATGTCCTTTTCGATTGAAAGTGAAAGAGAGAAATTAGTGCTATAGGTATAACGGCGCGGAAAATGTTTTTAGGTTGCCATTTCGAATATAAGGTGGCGACTTTTTCAAAATGTAATATTTTTCTAAACTACTCTTGCTAATACACCTTTAAGCCAAATTTCGTATTTCTTCCTGAAACTCTGTTGGAAATGTTTTAGCTGCCATTTTGAATCCAAGATGGCGACGTTTTCAAAATGTAAAATGTTTCTAAACTACTCTTGCTGATAAGTAGTTTCTTTATGCTAAATTTCGTATCTCTAGCTCAAACGGCGTTAAAAATATTTTGAATCCAAGATAGACTTTTTCAAAACATTGTAATTTTTTTTTACTAAACTACTCCTGATAATACATATTTATGCTTAATTTCGTAAAAGTAGCTCAAACAGTGTTGAAAATGTGTTAGCGTCCATTTTAAATCCAAGATGGCGGCGTTTTCAAAATGTAATATTTACCTAAACTATTCTTGATAATACACCTTTATGCCAAATTTCCTATCCCTAGCTCAAAGGGTGTTGAAAATGGATTTTTGGGATCCGCCATTTTGGATCCAAGATGGTGTCTTTGGAGATACTTTGTAATATTCTTTCATAACCTACTAGTGATGTACCGTCATATTAAATTTCGTTTTTTTTCTATCTGCAGCCGTTTAGGCTGAAATATTTGATGAAATATTCATTTTGGCGGCCATTTTGGATCCAAGGTGAAGACATTTTCAACATTTTGTAATATTTTTTTTTAATCTGCTAGTGATAGTGTACCGTCATACCAAATTTAGTTTTTCTAGTTCCGACGGTGTAGAAAATGAATCTTTTGAGCTCGCCATTTTGGACCGAAAATGGCGTCTTTGGAGACATAAAACTTTGGTAAACTTTATTTTTTATATGAGCTAGTCTAGTATCTTTGGACTGCAGCCCGTCATGATTCGCCTTTATCTGTTAAAACCCACACTCATACCCCTTCCGGGACTCGAACCCGGGACCTTGACCAGCTCTTTAGAGACGTTTTGTAATATATTATTAAAATACTAGTGATGATGTACAAACATACCAAATTTCGTTTTTCTATCTCCAGCCATTTAGGCTGTGTATTACCTACTAAAACCTTGTCAAAATCTTAAGTGAGACACCTGTATTGCAGAATGATTTTTTTTAAATCTCAGGAACGAAAAAAAAGCAATGTGAAAGTTTGAATAAAGAACGAAAAAACATAATCAATGTATAGAATTAAAGAAAGAAGGAACAAACGTCGTCAACAAACAATTAGATATGGTTTACAAACAATAAGAGTTCAAAAAAAAATGATTACTTTAACAATACACTTGATAATGACTATATACGTACGTAGTCGAAACGTTGTTTTGTGCGTTTAATACGTGTATTTAATATGTAAATAGAATATTAAGTTGGGTCGTGAAAGTTTTATTTTTGTTTATAAGAATTAAAAAAATAGTTACACATTTTTCAGCTTTGTCATTTTATTCCCTTCAACATTTCTTTAAACATTGACTGTTATGTATGTGTAGTAATTGTGTTATGTTAAAATCCTAAAAACAGAAGAAAAGAATTTAATGTAGAGTGGCAAAGAAACAGAGTACATGAAAAACGAATCCAATGAATAATTTATATTTTCATTCTGTCAAGTAGATATGCCTTCAAAGCCGTTTCGGTGAAGAAAAAAAAAAGTCATTCCAAGATGTGCCTTAGTCTTTACAAAATTACATATTGGAAGGACTACTGGACTTTGAGTCTTCAGGATGACCGGATCACGACCGGAAACTTGACTGTCACGTTAATGGCTGTTTCCTCTTTCTGTACAGAAAAAAAAGAGTCTCTCAAAGACAGACAGAAAGAGCAGAAACCATCAACTTGAACAGCGACAGTAAAAGCTTCTAGAAAAGATTTTCAAAATTGATGAAGAATGACCACCACATCATGCACGGGAGAGGTTTTCGTATTTTCTCTTTTCTTACTTCGTGATTTTTCTTGGAGACAAGAAAGGAGACCTTGCCATTGGTTGTGTGGTTTGAATTAAACAATGAGAAAGAGCGTCTCATGAGACTCACAACAAAGGTTAATTAAGGTTACACTAAATTTAATAGTAAATGTTGAAAACATAAAATTTTATTACATTTAAAATTGTAATCTTTATTTTCTATGACTTATTATCATGTATCCATTTTAAGGAAGTTAAGCGACCTTGTATAAAGTAACTTGATATTATTCATTTCCTTTTTGCGAGAATTAAGAGCAATTAATTGAAGATGTCGGCGTAATATAATGCTAAGCCTAATTTTCTAAAGAACCGGTGAGGGTTATGTTACTTTGTGGTAAATACCTCAATTGGTAACAGGCCCAGACTTATGCGTTTAGGCACCCTAGGCCCATGACTTTCAGCGCTCCAGCCTTCTCCCGTCCTTATCCCTTTCCCAATCTTCACATTATGACACGTAACTCTTCTCCCTCTCACCGTTTAATAATAATAATAATAAATAATGAGTTAATAATTATTTAACAGTTAATGTGCCTATTTACAAAATGCCTGTTTATTTTCACTGGCGGTCGTATTTGCAGGATATTACATGAGATACTCTCATAAGCTGCTATGGAAAATCATCATATTTCCTCCTCGCTCTTAAGCACTTATTGATTCATCCTTTTTGCCACTTCTCTTGATGTAAATCGCCCGTACAATTCATTTTATCTTATCTTATGTTGATGTAGGTTTACAAAATTGAACCCTGTAGTGTATCTATCAGTCGGTATATCTGTCCGCCCGGGAATACGTCCTAAAACTAGCAACTTTAAAATTTCAAAATCGCTAGGAATAGTCAAAGTGACACGACAAACTCATTCGCTACGTTGAATACGTGGGTAGTTCTTTAAATGTTAAACACCATCTCAGGGAATATTTATCTCCTGAAGACATAAGATTTAGTTAGGAAGAAAACTAAAGTTTGTTTCTACTGTCATAAAAGACAAGTTAGGATACTTTCAAAAAATGTAAGGTCTTTCTTTAGCAATCTTTGGATGAGATTGAGATAGCGTTTGTGATGACAGCAACCGATGTCTTAGAAAGGTACCATGCTGACGTTCGTGTGGTGAAACTGAATGAAACTAAAAAATCTTGGTCAGGACGGTCGGCAGAAGGATTCGAATGCACGGTACCTACCTACGGCCAACCTAAGAAGACACACTAGAAAAAGGCACTTTGTTTTTTTCTCATATACAAAACTCCAGATTAAATTATGTCTTCATGCATATAGAGTGCTTGAACTCAAAGTATCTGTGGGACATTGGCAGGGGTATATATGACTGCAACGCCCAACATGTAGCATTAACTGAATATTCTTATAGGTGTCAACATAGGCAAACATAGGAATAAATACTAATCCTAATATAATCACTATATTTGTTTTACTATTTCTAATCCAAATTAACATAACTTTACATTACCTGAAGTTAGTTATATGTACGAGGCGTCACCTGGTCAAATGTGATGGCTTATAGCACTCTCTCTACGTGGTCCTTAATTTTTTGCTAAATATTTTTCATCTCGCGTTTTCAATAGTGATTTCTAATTTATTCCTTGTAAAGTGCTCCCCAGTAAAAGTTGCACCTGTAGGTCTGAGCCTAGTGGTAAATCGGACCCTGATTGGTAACATAAATCAAAGTTCGAGTAAGCGGTGAATGCTATGCTATTTTGCGGTAATTACCTCAATTGGTAACGTGGAGATAAACCTCATTTTCGAAGAAACGGTAAAAAGGCTGTGATATTTTGTGATAATTATCTCAATTGGTAACAGAGCTTAACTTCATTTTCGAAGAAATGGTGAATGCTATGATATTTTATGATAATTACCTCACTCAATTTGCAACATAAAGTTAAACCTGATTTTCAAAGACTTATTGAAGGCTATTAAATTCAATGGGAAACTTGTTACGGCCTTTAATTTTTACACTTAACTAAAAGTTTGTTTATTTTGTATTGTTTAATCTAATATCAAGATGATTAGAAGGAAAATCAAATCGTTAACAATATTTTGAACTAAAACTTACAATTTTATATCAAAGGACTTTCTGAGCCTAGTTGACAGTGTTTCAAAAAAGAAAAGATTTGGAAATCGTAAAAGGAAATGGAAGATAGAGGTAACTATAATATATATATATAAACAAGACGAACAGAAATTCGTTTAGTATGTAATATGACATATCTAACGTTAGTTAATTGAAATACTGATTCTATATTAATCCTGTAATTTGGTGAACCTGAATTGTGGTGTACTTAAAGCATGTATAAAGAAAAACACCAATAAAAGGAAGATTACTAAAAGTAATCTGTGGTATAATTTTTATACTTCGCCTGATAGATACTTCTTTCTCACAATAATTATTACTTTAGTAATTGTTCGTTATAGAAGAGACAATTTAATTTTAAATGTTGTAAAGAACGTTCTGATTAAAAATAATAATTATCTGAACTAGCCAATTTCCTAATTAATTTTCGGAATTTATTTTTATATGATGAGTTTGTCCAAGACCATGAGCATTAGAGATTTATCGTTTAGACAACAAAGTAACGTCACAGTAGTTCACATACATAATGTAACAACCCAGAAGAGAAGCTTTACAATCTTTATGCTAAGCCCCATTTAGAAGAAACAGTGAAGGTTTGTGTTCATTGCTCCAATTGAAAACAGTGCTAAACCTAATTTTTTGTAGAAACGGTGAAGGCTACGATATTTGGTACAAATTTAATTAGTACTTCTACTTCAGTTAGCCAACAATTGGCCCAACAGACAAGGAAACAATTCAGGATAAATCGAAAACTGACTGAAGTAAGGTTACTAATTGATATAATTTGTACAATATGGCGTAATCTTCTCACTTTCTTCGTGAAGGAGACTTGTCACTTTCTTTCGTTCATATTTTGAAATCACTTTCACCAGCACTTCTATTGCTTGAATGAGATTCACCATATTGGATTGATTTGAGAACAATGTGTTTTATTACAATTAATAAATTTTATAAAAATCTGATCAGGAATTTAATAATTATGCAAAAACTTATTATTCTGTATTTAAGGGAAGGTTAGGAAAATAAGACCGGTTTGAGAGTTTCTGATTCTATGTCCTAATTGCATGTTCAAGCAAAATAATTTTGTTTTAAAAAGAAATCATATATTAGGTTCACTTTCATCTGAGAATTTACCAAATTTAACAAGTTACCAAATTTGTACTTTACAGTTGCCCAAGTCGAACTTCAGAACAAAACGTATAAATAAGAACTGAAGGGTTGGGTGCAAGAAAAGCACTTCTCCGAAGATCCAACTTGTGATAATATCGATATTAGAAATATAGGAACCTTAAAAATGTTATTGAATCTTCTTGAATAAAATAAGACTTATTCCATATTAAATATCCTTATCTTTAGTACCAATTTTAATTATATTTTGCAACTCCAATGGAAAGGAAATATTGGAAAAGCATTAAAATAAAATTTCATGCATGTGACCTTCTTGCAAAGAACACCAGTAAACTTGCACTTTGTAAGAAAAGCAGAGAAATAAATTATTTTTCTTCTTAAATCGTGATAGCATGAAGTATAGTTTCCTAGAACTATATTTGACCTTATAGAAACTATTAGTCCTTTAAGTAAACACACTACAAAAGTAAGTAATATCTATAGTAATGATTTAATAGTATTATTATAATATTGTATGTATGCATCTTCATACCACTATCTGAGTAAAATGAATGAATGAATGAATGAATTGTTATTAAGTTCGGAAACAAGCTGGTAGGCTTGTAAGGAAGGGGCGTACAGTATTTAATGAGGTGGCTCTGAATCACTCCATTAAATGGACCCAGCGGGAATGAAACACGTGATAAAGCAAACAGAAAGTGAATACGCTAACCTCCAGTCACCTTGAGGTAAAACTCTGGAATCTTAGTTACCATTTTAACCGCAGAGCGTTCGCTTCGCATCCTGGGGTTCATAACCAGCAACCGATCATCTTGACTACGATTTACAAGAGCTTCCCCTTAATCATACGAGGTAAATGCCGAGGTGATACCTTCAACTGAGGTCCTGGCCGATTTTTCCCCGCATCCTTTCCGTTACCTTATTCCGTTCTGAGCCATAGGTGCCTAAAAGCAATAAGTAAATTCAAATTCAAATTGTCACCTTTTTCATGACCATTATAGACAACACTTGAAATAAAAATATTCTTATCTTGTTACAACAGTTCATTACTGACTTAAATTTCTGTCTTCAAACGACTGTATCACACCCTTCTTGAAATACATTGTTTATCTGATTCTCTCCTGACTTTATTTGCAATTCTTGTTCACACTTTTATTCACATGTTTCTTTAAACCTTTCTCTTATTCTTCAACAACACCCTTAATGTCTTCAGAAACTGAAGAACCCGAAAGACCACTCATAGAGCTAATAAATTACTGTATCAAAAAATAGAAAATGAGTTAAAAAAGCAGCTGTACAATAACCTTAAACTGAACTCAGCAACTGAAGTCAGTGTCCACTGACACCAGATCTCATAACTCAGGGACGAAAACCCTCACAGAAAAGTATTCTATGAAAACAAAAAAGACTTGCAGTTCTCCATATTTCAGCTTCTTCTGAGCTCAGTGTTCAGAATATTGACATAAAATTTGGTGATTATGTAGATAAAGGATGGAAGAACAGAATAAAGGGTATTCTGTATCGTAAGCAAGAAAATGTTAATATGTTTGTACGCAATGCACCATATAGATTGTAACACCTTTGCCCCAAACCACATTTGGACACAGTTGACTCCAGAAACTAAGGGATACAAGTGACAATGAATTTTTTTAAAAAGTTTGATGTAATATTTTATATAAACCGGAATGATCTAATTTCGGCAACTTGTCACAGTACATCAGAATATGGAGCTACACAAACACACAATATGTAATATTATTACATCAGCTACAACTTATAAGGGACTAGCGAAAAGCGTCTTACATGTGCTACAGAGTTTTGTTTTCGCTTTTACTGTAGCGTAGGTTACGATTAGTAGCCTAATTGCTTTGCCTTCACTATGTAGAAAACAGGAGTCACTCAAAGTAGAAAGTATAAGGCCACGTACTCGTATTTCGACTAATGGGCGTGTCGTAAAGTACTGCTGCATAAAGAACGCTGTCAAGCAAACGTTAGGAAGTTGCCGCTTTAGAGTTGTAGCTACCGTATCAGACAGTGTAGTGATGTTTTATTTTTCTTTTTTTCTTTCTTTATATATATACGCATTTTCAAATTTTATAAAGTTTACTTACCATTGGTTAGGATAGGTTAGAAAAGTAAGGTTAGTTTTTTTTTATTTATACGCGATCCACTTTAATTTACGAGAAAAATAATATGTGGCTCTGGCATCCAATTCTGAGGTTAATACGTTCCACATTGAACGAGTCGTTGTAGAAAAAGCTACAGCAATCTTTGTATGGTAGCATGTCTTCAGCGTACTAATATCTTAGCTGGGCGTTTCGGGACTCGTCAGTAAACAATGTTGCTTCTTCACTGATTTACAATATCAACACAAAGCTAGTCCAATTCTAGTCAAATTTTGTTGTATGTTGATAATGACAAGGGTGTTTTCTATTCAAGCTGCTATCTTAAGGGTAATGGTTTATAATTTGTCTATAGAGTGGTAGTACTAAGTGTTTTCGAGTATGTCCAATTTGTCCATGCTGTTGAACACAAAGATTTAAAGCTATAATTTCACACAATTTTCTTACCTAATGAGTGATAGAATAATATTTAGATTCAAGAAGTTACAACAGAGATGGCAGCTAACGTCAAGTAATGCCAGCAGATGATTTTGGGCGCTATGAAATTGAATGAAAATTTTGAAGACGAACGCTTTAAGGAAATAAAAGCAGAAATGGTCAGTAGTAAATTATTGTTCTTGTTAGAACATGAGCAACGAAAATAATGCTTCTAATCTGGTGCTCTCTTAAGAATTTAATGTCTCATTTTACTCTTAACATAAGATATGCAGTCTTCACGGCTAAATTTTAGTAGTGGTAAAGATTGGATTAAGAGTATCTATAGCTGAATGAAGTACCGATGCAATAAGGATAGCTAAATTTATCAGTATTATCACTAACATGGAACAAACTAAAAGAAAGAATATGTGTAAACCAGCTAAGTTATCAGTTTTTTTATAGACAAAACCAAAGCGCTAAAGCATAAATTCAAACAACATTTTTACGTGTCAAAAGAAAGAGTCAAAGTTATAGAAACAAATTGAGATTACTAAGCGAATGCCAGGGCTTGTCGGTTTTAGAGTCAAATCCAGTAGATTTTCCCACCAGTGTTCATGACATCCAACGGTGTATGGCTTATCTCTGTCGAACTCGTGGCTACTGAGATCCAGGAAGGGCACAAATGGAGAATACTAAGCGATTGAAAAGGATCTGCCAACTTTAAAATAAAAGTGAAAAGTTATTCCTAGGTTTGAGACCATTACGAATTCAACGATGTATGGTTCATCTATGTCGGACTTGTAGCTATTGAGATATAGGAGAGGCAGAAATGGAGAGTACTAAGCGATTAAAAAGGACCTGCCAGTTTTAGGGTAAAGTGATAGTTCCCCCACCGGTTTAGACCATGACTTCTAGCCATGTAATTCTCTATGTGACTTGTAGTTACAACGTTATTTTTTAGGGGAAGGCAAACATACAATATGAAAATAAATAGGCAAAGTGGATAAAACTAAGCAAATGAAAAGGACCTGTCAGTTTTAGATTCAAAGTCATAATTTCCCCCACCATTTGAGATAATGACAAATCCAACAGTATATGGCTCATCTCTGTCGGAGTTGTAGTTTCTGAGATCTAGGGCGAGACGGATACAGATAGACAAACAGGACAAACCCTATATATTCCATTATTTACTGACGTTCATGTGGGTTCGCTAATAATAATAATAATAATAATAATAATAATAATAATAATAGTGTGACGCGGAGCCCATTCGGAGGACTGTGCATATAAGCTACAGCTTGGCTTCAGCAGCGAGCATCTTATATATGTGCTTAATGTGCCGTTCGAAAAATTACGGCGAGACCTTCCCTATGAAACCTCAATCACTTTCATAGCCCTACATGTTCCAAAGTTGAAATCCCCCATCGAAATTCCGGATCCGCCACTGGATCCGCAAGAATAGACGTTGGACTGTTCTACAACAATGATTCTCTTCATTTATTGCTGGCCTGCGGGAGTGACCCTAATAGAAACCAGGAATGTTGTGATTCAATGTAACCCTCTAGCCAACATGATTCATGCTTAAGTGTGACCCACTTGACTAACTCTGTGTCTGACAAGTTCAGTGATGCCTTTGATAAATTTTGCTGACAAAGGAACAACTTCCGAAGTGGAGGAGAGACGTAAGCCCAAGGAATACTCCTTGGCCTTTTCATAAAGGTGACTGGGCAAATAGGACACTTGTTTGCGCTGTGGACCCAACTTAACATTTTCATACAATTTAAAGCTGTCACACGTGATATGATGCGTTCACAATTCTACATATTACTTTGATTCTCTAGTGGCTATAGTCCAGGATATGGTGGATCCATGTGGGTGGTGAGCGAAGTATTGGACATGGTGGGTGATGGGTAACGGTGTAAATCACGTAAAGTGACCTACGACTCACTGATCCACACCTACCAAGTGACACACTTGAACCACGATTCTCTGATCCAGGTCTAGAAAATGACCCACGACCCATTAACCCACTACGTGTCTGTATCATACTTTTATGTATCAGCAGGATTGCATTAGAGAGCATGTTGTTGCCATACGTCTTGTTTTTTCTTTATATATATGCTTTATGTTTCTCAGAACTCAACATTTGTGACAAATGTAACGAGCTTCATGATGACAACCATCAATGTACAAACGTAATAAATAGACATCAAAAAGTGCTCCCACATAAGCTAAATTCTGACCTCAATCATATTGATCTATCGTCGTTTACAACATTCCCTAACCTAACTCATCCTCGTCAACGAAGCGAAACAGAGACAGTGGTTAGGCCTAACGAACAAGCAGGATTACAAGTCAGCACAGCTAGTGAGGAATTAACCCTCGGGGTAGTCACGAATAAAGAAGAGGAAAAAAAGAAGTAGATAAATATTTATCTGTAGGTAGTTCACAGCACGATACAAGTCAGAGTGGTCAAGGTAAAAGTGTTCAGGACTTATCTAATTTTCTTTTTAAAAAATCGACAGTGAGTGCTTCTTTTAAGATACCAAAAGGGAGTGCTCTGTCTAATGATTCGTTTTCGGACGAGTATTTTTAAGTGAATCAAGCGAACCGGTGCAAATATGTGCAGAAGGTTTGCTTTCTCAACATAACTTCAAATCGAAAAGCTCCAAAAGAAAATGTCGAAAAGTGCAAACAAAACTCAAAAAAGAAGATCCATCTACTCTAGTGGTGAATCATCAAAAGCATACTACCCGGTCGGAATCTTTACAAGCCTTGAAAGAAAGGTTGACGGCAGCCCAAACTCACAGTGAGGAAATCGGTATAGGTAATCCATAACATCCCACTGGCTCTAGTGTAATAACATACGTCACCAGGACAAAGTGGTAGTGTTCTTTTTTATTTATATAGATTGTCAAGAGGTAGTAATAAACTCCAAGCGCTATGTATGAGTTTAGAAGAAAGTCCGCCTTTGTCATAGTGATGATTCGTAAGGTTTTCACCTTTAATTTAACAAATTCGCAAACTGGTAAAAAAATACAAGTTTTACAGCAGGTTTTGAATTATCATGATGTTTACGTAGCCTGCTTTCAGGAGTCAGATATCGAAAGCTTACATCTAACCAAGTATAACGTGTATTCAACACAATTTTTAATCGTAAGAAATGTGTAGCGATAGCAGTGCGCGGAGATTTGAGCTTTACAGATCTCCGGAAAAATGATAACCGAAAGAATACAGAACTTCGCAATAATATGTGTTCATCTACCCTCAGATAATTCCCATAGACCGGCCCAAGAATCCTTTTTTCTCGTTTGAAATCACATTTTAACGGAATCACACTGCAAAGAGTTCGACATTTATATATCATATTATGTTTAGACACAAATGCTCCGCGTCGAGCAGAAGACTCAAGCCACCAGGGAAACATTAGCCTTGAACTATTCGCCTAACTAAATAATTTCAATTAGTGAACGCATATGGACACTGTAATCCAAATAGTTACATGCCAACATATATTTATAAAGACGGTAGCTCACGCATTGATCACATTTATATTCCTGAATCAATCCAGTCAGACTTACTAATCATCCCATATCATTCTTGGTACTTAGCACAGAGCTACATGTTATGCAGACAGTTTTAAAAACACTATCCGTACAGCGCGTCTACAATCGCTATATCAATCTAAACCTTCACAGTGTTGGCACAATCTTGAAAATAGTATAATTAATTTCTCAAAATAATACTCTAAAGAGAAAACAGAAATAAAAAGTGTCTTATCGAATATTATTATAAGGTGCTTACTAAATACTAGAAACAACCAGCAGCAGGAGCCCCTGTTTTCCTCAAAATTAAATGAATCCAAAATTTGTTAATAAAACGTCATAAATCAATGCTTTATAGTTCGTAGCCGCTTGTCTCAAATAGGAGTGAGTGAGGTACCTAGAAACATCCATGTTTTACTAGAAAAAAATAACATTTGACATGATTGACATGAACGAAGCGTTCGACCGAATTAACACTAACTTTTTGCTTTATTTACTACGCTTATACGATTTTCCTATACAATTTCTAAACCTGTTAACGATATTACAGCGTAATCTCTCTATGTCTTTATACGTTAACAAACATAACTTAAAACCGTTTCCTATGGAGAACGGCCTTGAACAAGGAAATCCTAGCTCCAGCATATTATATAGCCTCAATGACTCCTTTAATCCTTCAACTTCAAGCTTTTATTGGTACCATTTGTCAGAACCCAAGTGCTCTTAAATGCTTGTCTTATATTGATGACGTCACCAGTGGGGTTACTTCCCCGCAGAAAGTTAAACACAGTTTTAACACCATAGAAACTTACGGGATATATTCGGGTATAAAACTAAACGAGGAAAAAAAGTTATGGTTTTCAAGAAGCAACACGAAAGTAGCTATGAAGACTTAGGAAATCTTACAGATCACCTAAAAAAATTAGGAAAAGACTTTCATCGATCGATCCAAATCACAATGCAAACAAATGAAAAGCGCCTCTTAGCAATACGATTCGTGAGCTGACGAAATATCAAAACCTATTCGATTATTTAATATCACTTGTGAGATTCGTCAACTGTTACGTCATCAGTAAGTGGATATATTATATACAAACTCTTCCCACTAAATAATAACATTATCGCCAAACTGAATAAGTCTAAGAGTTACTTTTTATGGAGTGGCCCGCACCAAAGTGTATCTGCTCCAATCGCAAGAGAGCCTTAACCTTAAACACATAAAATTACAAGCTGAAGCTCTACGTTTGCATAGAACTATACAAATCTTAAGTTCAACATCCACTTCGCACGCTAAGAAGAATATTGAATGGAATTTTGACAGCTCTGCCTTTAAATATTCTGCCATGGCGATACAAAGCATCGTATTTGACGGATACCTTTATTATTCTAACCAATGCCTTAGTGTCACAGGAACGAATAACAGACATGAATGTAAAACAATTATATGCATATCTTATGCAAAAAAATCCCCGCCTCTATGTCTGCCAAACTTTACCGAACACGTAAAGGGCTCTGGTGTGGTCGAATTTACAAGTCCTACTATATCAACCAAATCTATATAATTTATTTCCAGATTATATATCAAATATTTCATCTTAAGACTACATTAAATGACAAAATGATTATAAAGGAGTCTGCCAACAATAAAAAAAATTTAACACAATGTGTCAATAGAGATATAATATGAACTAAATGCATTGAAATAATAGAACGTATCACTCGTGGTACATGTAAAAATAAACATTACATTCGGATGGGTCGAATTTTTTATTTTCGAATCTGAAAACGCTTGAAGTGGCAAAAGTTTCCCAATGAGCAGTTTAATTATCATGCAAAATTTGGAGGAAATCGGTCGATATCTTCTGTCCCCACCAACGCCATCTCTGTTTCACTTTGTATTTTGTGTGTGATTCCCGTGTTTTTAGGGTTACAGTTTCCATTGATACGTGAAAATGTTTGTATTTATATTTTATGTAACAAAAATGAGGTTTTAATCATATTCACGCTAAAATTTCTATTAATTTGCACAATTTCTTAGAAACTATGAGCGAGGAGAACCTGCATTATTTTATTACAACACAAGAATAGAAAAGTATACCAAAATTTTAGGAAAACAAAGAGAAGGTTTTTTTGTGTTTTCCATTGTTGTCTAATAGAAAAATGAGCTTTTTCTATTTACTTGCGTCATCACACACACACGTGGCGTTTTTCAACTCTACCTGGATTTTGGTGTTTTTTTAGGCCTAAATGCGTAATTCTCCTTTTAAGAACTGACAACAGTGTACAAAATTATTTCTGTTCTGTATGTAACAGTGAAGTGTACTATTCTGCATCTGATAGTTTCAATTACGTAAAAAGTATCTGTTCTGCATTTTTAAACGTGGAAAACTGAAACTGACGCTTGCTACGAACTAATAAATACCAAATTAACGTAAATTTAGGAAATGGAATCAAACTTGAGTGCAAAATCTTAGAAACATATAACAAAAGCGTTATGTCTACTATTCGGGCCTCCATGCAATTTTAAACAGACTGTCCTACCGACTTCGGCTAATGTTATTATATGCTGCTAGTGGGTTCGTTACAATCGCAAAATCGCGAAAAGAACATTCATTTAAGGAAATCAGTGAAGAAGTGGCGGAGTAACTCGAGAGCATTTGGAAGACTGTTTCCATTTCCGTTGTATCTCACCAGAGGATTTAGAACTGATAAGACGTTATCACGAGCAATACTTGAAATTCTTGAAGGTACTTAAGAAGAGACAAGATCAAGTCATCAGAACAAAGTGGTAGAATTCAGAAGAGAGTCGCAATCCAAGCTGTTCGACATCGCAGCATGTTAATGCGACTTGTTGATGCGATGTAACTGCACGAAGGAACGGAAAGTTCCCTTACATGAGGTTGATTTTTTATTGGATCGAATAAATGAAAGGAAAATGGCAATTGGCTCTTTGGATGTCCAAACTAGACGAATATTAGAACGTAGGGCGAAGAGAAGAACAGGAGAGGATGGCCGTAGGCGTCACAGTGACTCTAATATAGATCAGTCCAGTTCCATCTCTTATATTTTTCAAGATGATGACGATCATAGTTCGTCATCATCAGTTACCGAACCGAATTGTGATCCTGATTTTGTTGATATTCACGACTCGAAGCAAGCTTCTACCTCATCATCGTCTCAAACTGAGGTTCCCAGTAAGCGGAAACAAATGTGAATCCATATGAAAACCTTTGCCACCACTGCTGACAGGTACGGGGTCTCTGATGATGCTGCCGCTTCCCTCGCCTCAGCTGTGCTTGAAGATATTGGATTAATCACGCCTGATGACACGTCACATGTGATCGACAAAAGTAAAATCAGAAGAGAGCGGGAAAGGGTCGGCAGGTCCATCTCGATGACTTTTCTTCAGTGTAATTACTTGGCCTTTATTTTGACGGCAGAAAAGATAAAACCCTTGTTCAAGTCAAGAGAGATGGCAAGTTTTATAGAGAGAAACAGACTGAGGGACATGTAACGCTTGTCCGACAACAGGAAATCGAATACTTGGGATCATGTGACATCTCAAGCAAGCACGTCACGGGTAATCAAAGATGCCATTGTTGAGTTTTTGAAGAAGAATGACATCGATGTGTCAAAATTGTCTGTCACTGGATGCGATGGCACTGTGCCGAACACTGGCAGGAAGAGCGGTGTTATACGATTATTAAAGGAAGAGCTGGGAAGGCATTTGCAGTGGCTTATATGTCTGCTACATACTAACGAGTAGCCACTACGCTATTTATTCCACTACTTAGGTGGCGACACTCCCACGTGGTTATTCCGGAATAATCGGGAAGCAACTTCAAACTTGCGACAAATTGCCATTGGCATCTTTCGTTTCCATTGACAGCAATGTGCAAACTTAGCCACCAGAAATTGTTAAGGATCTTAGAAGCGACCAGAATTATCTTTACGAGATTTGTGAAGCAGTTGCTCGTGGAGAATGTTCCATCGACTTGTCGCGAAGAAATCCTGGACCACTATCCCACTCACGGTGGATTGCGCTGGCAAGTAGACTACTCTGTTTATATGTCAGCACGGAAAACCCATCCGAAGAGCTACGCACCATTGTTGAGTACGTCTTGCGCGTGTATGCACCAGTGTGGGTTTTTGGTAAAGTGCAATTCTTCTTGCAAAGGTGGCTCAAAGCAACTTTGGAAAAGTCTCTCTTTTGCTCGATATCTGCAACCAGAACTCAAAGAAGTTGTTTTCCGTACTATCCAGAGAAATGTGTATTTCGTCGCTCCGGAGAATTTGTTATTGGCAATGATCCACGACGACAGAAGACACATTCGAGAACTTGCCGTTCGGCGAATCATAAATACAAGAATGCGTGCCTCTGCAAACGAACAACAGGAAACCGGAATTTAAAATTCCAAGTCTCAACTTTGATTCTGAGGATTACGTGGACCTCATTTGGTGACAAGACTGCGATGTCACAGAGCCTCCCGAAAGTGTCATGTGAGCTTTCGAAACAAAAGCCTCGTATAAGGCCATGCAGTCATTAATATGTTGCTGTTCGATTCCTTAAGTAAGACGCATAATGTTTAAAAGGCTATATTGCAGTACAGAATGATTTTATCGTATTATACTGTAATTTATTTTGGCAATATCTTGATAATTAAATAAACGGAAATATTTAGAAAATAGACGAAGATTAAGAAATTCCTACATTTTCCTGTCTACATATTTTTATAGCTTCTGAGACAAAGACTTGATCGATTAACGCTAACTGCATTCTTAGGAATGAGATAATTATATCCAGAACGATCAAGATGCCCATTATATATGATAGCTGAACTAAAAGGGCGCGGGTGTGGGGAAAAATTATTGACCAATTGTGTCCAAAATATGCAGGGTAGTTGTATGGTTTAGTAAGCAACTTTTGACACCCCAGGCGTTTTCGGATTTTAGAAATTGTAACAGCAACCCCACAAAAAGCGCAATTATAATAATAAAAAAAACGCTCAAGAAACCACGGAAAAACAAAGATGGCGTTGATGACGGCAGAAGATGTTGACCGATTTTGTCCATTTTTTTTATTGTACGTAGAGTCTAATAGGCAACTTTTGCCACCCCAGGCGTTTTTGGATTCGAGAAATTATCACACTTCACATATTTTCGACCCACCCTACTCTGCATTTATTCTCTTTCCCGAATTCAAATACTTTCCCCCAACGCGACGTAAATTTTTAGTTTGGTGTACGGCTCAAACTTTACATATCTTAATGGTAGAAAGAAGTCAAATGTCGCTAGAGGAATACACTTTTAAGGTTCAGATTCGTTAACAAAATATCCCTCTTTCCCTTCGACGAAAATCTTATGCGAATTACATTCGAGCAGTGTGCTGACCACACAGGAAAGAAAACCACGATTTAATTGTAATGATTGATTTGAGGAACGTTCCACAAAACAGGAGAGTAGGTATCAGTGTAAACTTCTTTCAAACAGTTTTTGTTTTTCGTTTTCTTGTATTGAATAGTTTTTGGTATATTTGAGATTCTGAGTTCCCCTGTTCTCAGTGTTGCCAACTTTTAAAAAAGTTTCAAGATAATTAACGGTGGCACACAAGAGAGACCTTTAGTTTGTCAGTTAAATGTTAAGAGCTTTTCTTATTTGGTTAGGCTATGGCACCTCAATGCTCTTCCTATGTATGTAATATTATATGCACTTTAAACATGTGTTATTGCATAGCAATAAATTTATTTAAAAAAAAAAACGGTAGAGCGTTGACGTAGCATTCAAGAGGTCCTGGGTTCGATCCCAGCGACCGACCATCCTGACTGAGGTTTTCCAGGGTTTTTCTCAGTCACACTTAGTGTTGTAAATAGAAAAAAAAAGGTTCGTTTATTCTAAAACTTCCTTTTTTATAAAAAAAATGACCCTTTGTTTTTTCTAAATTACGTTTTTTTCAGGGCAGTAATATGTAATACTGCTAACGTCTTTTTAAGCAGGAATTACTTTTGTATATGTAATTAAGAAGAAATACAACATAAATTAAACCCTAGACTGCAAATAGTTTTTGGTATATGTGAGATTTTCTGGGTTTCCCTGTTCTCAGTGTTGCCAACTTCTTAAAACATCATTTTGAATGAAACTTCTTCCATGCCGTATCTGTCCCAAACTTAGCTTAAACATCATTCATTACAATAGAAGAAACTTTTGGGTGTTCCCGGCTTCAAGCACCCAGTTGTCAGTGTTGCCAGCCTATTTTAAATTCAACTTATAGAAATGCCTTTATTAATACAAATCAACACATGTGAATTGATTGAAACTAAATTTGACAAACATGTTCAGTAGGTACTGGGACAGGTCATACAGGCACTCCAGGCACTGTAGTTTGCTAGGGTTGCCAAACGATTAAAACATTTAATTTCATATTTGTTACCGTTAGACGTACCCACATTGATTTAAACAAAATTTGACATGTGCATTACGTACTGGGACAGTTTATGTGGGTACTCCTAGGGCCTCAGTTGTCAGTGTAGCCAACCAATTTTAGAAAATTTTTAATTGCTTAAATATCGTTGAATGTATTCGGACCAAACTTTGTATATATGTACTGGGACGCGTCATAGATGTACTTCAGGTCCCACAGTTGACAGTCTTACAAATCAATTATAAAAATTAAATCTTTACTACTTCCATTCAGTTCGATGTATCCGCAACAAGCTTTAAGTATACATACTCGACACGGTTGAAACATATTGTGGTTGTTCCCTGTACCCAAGCACCCAGTTGTCAGCGTTGCCACCCTATTTTAAAATTCAACTTTTCAAATGAACCCCATACTGTTACGTGCCGAAAATACTTACCATACTTTCAAAAAAGCGAGGGGGGAGCCACTGGACGTGGCTACGTTATAATATGATTTGAAATAATACTTCTCAGAGCCCTATTGCAACAGAATTGTTAGAAGAAACCTATATGTAATTGCTTGTTTAAAAGAGTATTAATTATGCAACTCTTTTGAAATATGCATGTAGCATAAAATGTTTTTGGCACACTGTTTCTATCTGTCTATATTTTCACAGTATGGGGCGAGCCTTGGGGCCCGGAGCATGAGGGAGCAGTGCGTAGTGTTTATATATTGAAACACAATGTACTAGTGGGGTCGCGGTGGTTCAGTTAGTAGAGTGCTCACCTCTGGCGCTAGGGGTCGTCGGATCGTTCCGTGATCATGTCATATGGGCTTTAAGGTGGACAAATACCGTGCGCGAGGGATTTCTCGGGGTTCTCCCGTTTCGTCCCACCAACTCATCTCATTATCCACACGGCATGAGCCAAAGTTGCCTAAAGGCCTTAAAAATTAAATTCAAATTCAAAAACAAGTGTACTAGTAAACCCAAACATATATCTGTGCCCTTGAATAGAAGCAGGATATATATCTCGGAATTTTGAGCTAAAGATAATTGATTTTTGCGGACGGTAATTATGATCAAAAATAGCAATTAGAAATTAATGTATTGTATATACGGGATGAGAGCATGTTTCGGTAAGAATTCATAGTTTTTCAGTTTATAGTAAAGATGTCACCTTAGTTGTATTTTTCTTGGAAACTTAAGTTCTTCCTATAATTCAAAATATTTCTTCAGTTTCTTGGAGGCTTATTAGTATTTTATTACAGAATGAACCAAGTAACTTCAGTCCACATGTCTTTAGTTAATTCCTTATGTTTGTCACGGTGAAGATACAGGAAGCATAGCAAAGTGGCAGAAAATTTATTTATAAATTATCCCATCATTTGCCTCGTAAGTCTGCAGGAAAACAAAGCATAGTAAATTAGGAGGAGTTTTGAAAGCTTAGCTCCAATCCTGCTGCTTACATTGATTATATCTGCAGCGTAAAGCATAAAATCACTTGCTGTGTGACAAAAATTACATTTTGAAAAAAAAAAGCATGTACAAGAACAAAAAATACATGAAAAAAAGATGTTTTTTACAACACTAGTCACACCAGGCAAATGTCGGGGTGGTATCTTCAACATAGACCCTGACCTTCGCAAATCCTTTCCCTGTCTGAGCTTTATATACCTAAAGGCGATTAATAATAAAATTCAATTCAATGTTAGAAAAAACACAATCAAAGTAGTACCAGATACCCTCATTTAAACAATATTTACGATTGAGGAACTGCCATATAGACAGGTTTCGCAAGGTAAGTATTTTATGGTCAAGAAATTAATTTGCTTAACATGACAAGCATAGGCAACCCATTTAAGTTGTATTATGGCGCAGAATTCGTATCAGCACTTAGTAAGTATACGTGGGTTCGAATTCTTCTGCCGGTCATATTTACTGAGATGTTCATATTTACTCTATATTCATCAGGAGAGTGACAGTATGGAGCCTGACAAAGACACTGGGTAACACTTAACCTAGCTTATCCTTGAAAGAGTATTTGTCAACTGACTTCATCTTTGAGACCATATGACGGGCATATGTTAAAGTTACTCGTACACTTTAGTTAAGCAATTCATTTAAAATCGTTCTTAATTATTATTATTTATGCAAATACACTCGTCATTAAAGGGTATAGACACTTGATTTAGGTTTTTACATTGCTCATAAAATAATTATATCTGTGAGTAATCTATAACGTAGTTCTGGAACGTAACAAAATTTTCTTGGAAATAATTACCTAAAAATAGTTTTCGCCAGTGAAAGAATAATTACTCATTACATGATTTTTTTTCTTTCTGTGACGAAAAGGAAGAAATTAAATAACCTGAGAGACAAATGAATGTCAAAGAAAATATTTCTGAAATTAAGTCAAAGAAGTTAAATAGAATATTATAAAGAGGAGGGAAAGTGTAAGGTGTTGAAACGTATTATCAGAACAATATTTAATTTTCTTTTGTTTCGCTAAGACATAAAAGACAAGCTCTTAATTCTAATTATTCTATCATCATCTGCCTTTCTGGCTCAGTAGCTTGTTCCTTTCCTGAAGAGTTTGAAACCCTCTCATTGAAGGCAAAATTTGTAAGAGCGCTTTAAGGAGCAATTGTTAAGCTTGCGTCAATAGCAGCGTCCTTTAAAGTGTGTAGCGGGGGTTTAGGAGAGGTGGAGAAAAGATCTTTTATAAGTTCCCTAACGATGAATGGTTAGGAAACTGCTGCGTCAGCTATTTTCAATGGGTTCTCCTTGGAAAACCGCTCCGTGTGCAGTGTCCTCTTTTAGGACAATAGCCCGGACAGCGAGGCAGAGAAGTTGGAAGATTGCTTTGTCCTGGTTGCAGCATTAATCTCTCCCCTCCACGTGTTCAGCACATTGCCTATACTTACACATCTTAGAACACACAGACGCAGATATATCTGCACACAAAATCACATACATCGAAAAGATAGAGAAAGGTGAAGAAACGCTTTCCATAACGTACCTTCGATATATATTCTCTAACACATGTCCATTAAATTTTGGGTGTCATTTTTCTACAAGTGCCTCCCCAGTTACTGGGTAAAATCCATGACAATAACAGAAAAAAAGATCTTTTCTTTGTGGCTTAATGATCAATTAATGTTATTTTTTAAAACAATTCTAATTTGTTGCATAAAACCTAACCAAGCTGGAAACCGCTTGATGACAGTTTTAAAAATAATGCTCTTTAAATAGAGAACGGCTACTAGAAAGGGCTGGACAAGTCTATTTAAAGAAATGAAAGAAAACTGTTCGGTTTCGTACGATTTGTTACATGGCTTCTCTTTATATGTTTGATTCTGTTACAATGTTTAAAAGTTCTCTTAAATTTCGTTGCCAATGAGGCTACCTGAAGGACTTTGTAGTGTCTATGTGTAATCACTGTGGCCTCATATAATACATTACGTTTTATTGACGTTAATCATAAAGTACATAGAGGTACAATACTTACAAAAGCAGACTGTGAAAGAACACGACGATGGGTTACAATGAACGAGAGATTGAAAATACAAAACGGTAGTGAACTGTATCATTGTCTTGATACCGGTAAAGTTGAGAATTTACAGTAAAAAACTGGTGGTCGATATTGGACATCCGGTGCGACTGCAGGTGGCCAAATCTAATGATCGCTAGCCTCGGCGTGTTAATTTTGCATACTTTTAAAACCCTGTTCTATTTGACTATATTCCTAAACAAATATTATCCTCTGTAGTTTATTTTCGTAGAGTGCAGAATAAAGGAATTTCACCATAAATAAAACACTTTTGTTTTTACGCGGTTGGAAATGGCTTTTAAGTGTTTTGTTTTATAAGGCGCATTCGTTACAAGACGCACTATATGGCATTACGAATAAAGAATATCAATGGAACATTGAAAACAGGATACAATTAATTAATGAAGCACTTAATGAGTGTGCCTCCTTGTGCAATATAATCAGATAACACAATTTAATTATAGCAACTATTACAATAAGGCAATGAATATTGTATTTACGTTACAATGAAATATCACCAAATACATTTTATAAACTACCATAAAACACACTGCAAAGAAGTAGTAAAAAAAAAACATTAAAATAATTGTTTGTATTGCCGTTAATCCAAGTGTATAAGTAAAAGCTTTAGGCGCTACCTATAGTCCTTCTAGTGTAACTAACGCTTGTGCATTATGTAAATTTTTAAACCCTAATAAAAATAAATAAAAAAGAATCACGATCAACATTTACAATAATTGTTACGTATGAGGTACAGTATAACCTTGGGAATCCGAACCCTGAGAATCCTAAATTTCGCATACTCCGAACACCTACGAACGGAAATTGATTTTGAAATTAAATTCTCTAATCAAGGATTTTGATTATTTCGCTCACCTGATCAGATATGTTTAACCCGTACTCTCAACTTGACTAAAATCACTAACCTCGAGTCTTCCTCTCATCCGTGCCATACAGTAGTGGCTTACGCGTCGTCAAAGCTTTACTACAACCGTTCAATTTAATCTCTAACAGTAACGGAACCTCAAATACGAGTACGTCTTTGAGGAAGATAAAACAATATCTTTATGGTGCTAATTTGAAAATTTGATACTCCTAGCGGTATGTTTTGGACATTTTTTATTTTATATGAGTGTACTGTAGTCTGGTTGTTGTATTAGTGCACACTGTTAAAACAAATATTGTAGAAATTCGTGTAACATTTGCTTTATTCATTGCTAATTCATATTATGATAGCGGATTAGCAAAGGATTTATATACAATAGGCTTATTACTGAACCAGTATGATTCTCTGGCAATAGTGTGCGGTAAACTACCCTGGAAGTTTCTTATATCGTAAGAAATCACACTTGCCAAATTTTACACTTATAAGAATGTTCATCTAGTCTGTGTGCTCAATTAATCATTTTGACCATATATATCTGGTGTAGTAAAAAGTAATCCATTATTTTTGCATGACATTGAAGGCTTGACTTACCATAGTTAGAATGATCCGATTTAGGTCACATATACGCCGTTTTGTTCGATAATGTGTTGCCATTTGGAAGGTAATATCATGATGCCTCTCTCATAGAAGCCCTTGTTCCTATTCGCAAAAAATTGAGACAGTCGATTTTCACAAGCCTCTCTTGACGAGAATTTTTCACCAGCAAACGTGTTCGCCATGGACAGGAACAGATGGTAATCACTCGGTGCCACGTCAGGACTATAAGGTGGATGCATAAGAACCTAACAACTAAGCTCCCGGAGCTCCTGGCGAGTCACTATCGATGTGTGTGGCCTGGTGGAACACAATGCCTCTCCTATTGGCCAAAGCTGGGCGCTTCTGGGCGATTGCTGCCTTCAGACGGTCCAATTGTTGACAGTATAGTTCCGAGTAAAGGATTTGGCCGTAGGGGAGCAGCTCATAGTAGATAATTCCCTTCCAATCCCACCAAACACACAGCAAAACCTTCCTGGCCGTCAATCCTGGCTTGGGCACCGTTTGCGCCGGCGCACCGCGCTTCGACCACGACCGTTTTCGCGTGACGTTGTCGTAAGTGATCCACTGTTCATCACCAGTCACCAACCGCTTCAGAAATGGATCGCTTTTGTTGCGATTCGCAGATGGAAATTCGGTCCATGAGGTTTTTTTGCGTTAACTCGTGTGGCACACATACATCAAGCTTCTTTTTGTATCCAGCCTTATGCAAATTGTTCCACACGGTTTTTTGTGCAATGTTTAGCTCTTGGGCAATCGAAACAGTGCTTACATGACGGTCGGACGCGACAATGTCCATGATTTTATCGACATTTTCGACACGTGACCTTCCAGTGCGTGGTACATCTTTGACGTCAAAATTACCGGAACGGAATCGACGAAACCAAAATTGCGCGTGATTGGCTGTTACAGTATCAGGACCATAAACACTATTCACATTTGGAGCCGCCTGGCTTGCGTTTTCGCCTTTATCGAAGAAAAACTGTAAAATATAGCGTATTTTCTCTTTGCTAGTGTCCATTTTGACGCCCGCTCACACAACACTGAGTCAACTCATCACAACTATCTGAACAGTGTTTGTAGTACGCAATCTCATCGTTTGAACGCCATCTCGTTGAACCCGATCGGACTTATACAACGCGAGCTACAGATCACTGAAGCCATCTATTGGCAAAATAATGGATTACTTTTTACTACACCAGATATTTCACATCCAGAGGAAAACAACAATTTCGTATTTAAACGAGTTAAGTAATTGTTTCGTAGACAAAGACAAACCACCTCCATATTAAATAAAATGTTCCTTTTAGAACTATCCAAAAAGAACAGTCAAGGTCATTGTTTTCCCCCACCCTTTCGAACACAAATAATCAAATAGTGTATGGATCATCAATATTTAACTTCTAATTTCTGAGATCTAAAGAGGTATAAATGGAGAACGCTAAGCGATTGGAAAATACCTGTTAGATTTATAAAGTCATGGTTTCCCCCCATAATTTCAGACTACGAGTAATCTAACGGTGTATAAGACTCGTTCCTGTTTGATTTGTAGTTACTGAGATCTAGGGGCCTATATATGGTGAATTCTAAGTAATGGAAAAGGACCTATAAGTTTTAGAGACAAAGTTATGGTTTTCCCATCCCATAAGGTCATGAGTAATCGAACGGTGTATGACTCAATTATGTATGGTGCGTAGTTATTGAGATAAAGATAGTACAGACGAACAACATTCCTCTCTATGAGCTAAACTGTATAGTGTTGTCTCCACTCACCTTACCCACCGAGATCCATGGAGGTGCTGTTAATCCTGGTATTCTCACCGTGCAAACATCAAACAAGTACAAAAGGGAAAAGCAAGGATGAAAACTCTTTGGGGTTCAATAACTGCGTAGCTCAAGAACATAAAAGTTTTTTTTAACACTAGGAATGACTTAGGGATAATCCTAGAAAAGGTTTCTTTATTGGACTAATGAATACAAAGGTCTAACCGCAGAGAATTGACAAATATATCTTATCAGATCGTATCCTGTCAGACAGCGTAATCAGAACTCCACTTACCAAAATGACCAGGACGGGACTTGAAACTATAACCTCTCTTTTTGTGCTCGTGGTGGTAATAGCTGGAGTTGATCACTGGCGTAGCTACAGAGCTAGTCCCAAAGTGAACTATCAATGCTGGTTTTGTCGGGATTCGACCCAGGGCATGGCGTGACACTAAGTTCTGACCGACTGGCAGAAGGACCTACTAAGGCTTCTTCAGGTCTCGTGACGTCTATTTATCGCCGTATCTATCCGGAAGGAAGCAATAAAATGAAGGTAAAGATATCCCCTGTGTGATGAACAGCGCATGGGGGAATGTGGAAGTAGCACTCCACATATTCTCAACCTACGCTACGAAGTGATATGGGGTAGTCAGTACACTTTGATAGGAGACTGATTGCACCTAAGAGCACCAGGCATGGGAACACTGTGAGAAAAGTTTCCAGTGTTCTGGCCGGGATTTCAACCCGGGCCACCCGATTCGTGGTCAGACGTACTACCACCTTTGCCACCGTGACTCATAGTATCTTGAATTTCAAAATGTAGTACACACATGCAAAACGAGCAATAAACGCAGAAAATATTAAATAAGGGGGCAAATCACGGACGGAATAAAAAACGATAGAATCCAACCTGATTTGAACTAACCCGCTTTCGCTCGGTGCTACTCTCTCGGCATTAATTCGTGTCTGTGTATGACATTCACGGAGTTTTATATTACATTCTGTACGAAGTTGGTTAACCACATCTATATATCATATATGTGAAATTAAAAAAAAAAACTAATGATTTCCGTTGTTTCTCAAAATGAACTGGGTGTCGCCGTGGCTCAGGGGATATCACGTCTCACTGCGAATCGGGCTCAAATCCCGGCCAGGATTCTGAAGAATTTTCTCGCAGTGTTCCTTTGCCTAGCGCTCTTAGATGCACTCAGTCTCCTATCAAATTGAGTACCAGAGTGTACTTGGTATTCCTTGCAAGGTAAAGGCAGTCAACCGTGAGACTAACCATCCCACCTCTCTTCGTACTGTGGGTCGAGAATATGGAACTACCTAGACATCCCCCATGTGACATTCAAGATACGTGGATATTGCAAAAAGGATAGGCCTACCTTTACCCAATACGAATTCCCTTGCTTCTCAAATATTACTAGCCTGCCCCCAAAATGAAACTGGTAATGTAACTTAATTTGACCCAACTAGCAATATGCAACAAGCTTCTTACATCTCTTAAAAGATAAGAAAGTATCAATCTATTTACTGCTGCTAACAGGTTCAACATTGGTATTTCAATATAAGTCAGTAGCCGGGGTCGCAAAACACAGGGCCGACTGTACTTCTGGCCGCAAAACGCACGCCACCATATCAAAACCTAGGATAACAATGAAGCTCTTTCAACAATGAAGAAAACAGAAAATTACAAATCGGTTTTAATCGTACTCTTGAATTGGTTATGAACTTTCTTCCTTGAAAGTTAGAATTCTCTAGGCTTGAATTTGTAGGAGCAGCATTGAAATTTCGTGCAACGATAAAAAATACATTAGACATAGTTTCTATAAGGAGGTAGTGTTGCCATCTTTTGTTGAAGATCGTTCTTTTACATTAACCTTAATACAAAAATTGATTATTGACCAGATGCATGTTGGAACTTTGTCTGTTATAATAATAATAATAATCACAATTCATAAAATAATTACAATGTATAGACATCGTACATAGATATATATAAAAAAAACTAGAGAATGTATCAAGACATATTACATTAGCAATGTATACATATCTGCAACTAGGCATCATGTAATGTACTTAGTAGGTTGGTATACAAGTTGTATTCTTGCGTACGCACTATCCTTATTGTCGAGAAAGATTAGCAATATAGTTTTTAATTCATGTTGATTTCTTCTATAAATCTGCTATCATTGATATCCAAGTCTTTTTTTTTTCTTTTTGAAGAGACAAACAAAATGTCGATACAAAGAAGAAGGGCATCTTCTTTCAAGAACGAAGGTAGCAGAGACCAAAGTTATATCGAATTACACAAAGAAAATAGTTTATAGTGGTAAGAAAATAATGTTACAAAACTTTCTTATTTACACACACACACTGAAAAAGATAGTTACAATACGTGGGATTGTAACGGGAAAAGATTTATAAACAACGCATTACCAAGTGACAAATACCTGCAATAAAATTACTTTAAATAATACAATTAGAAATGGATTATTTAATTGCTAAGGCCTAAGTTCCATTACTTTCTAGAACCTTCAAGAAACGAGTCTTTAAAGTCGAATAAAAATTGTTGATAACCAAAATATACCGTAGTAGTAGATATAGTAAAATCAAAATTACAATTTAAACAGAAGTTTCTTTAATCATGTATTTAATTATCTCTCGAAATGTAAGAGATAATTACAATATAGTATATAGTGTGTCACGGTGATAATTTGAAGTTTTTAGTTGATGTGCAGAAATTTCATAAATAAAGTACTTAAAGCGCAGAAGATAGGCTAGACATGTAGTTTAAACACCATAGCTTACATACTCTTGCTCTTATTGATTACATGCAGCACCATCTAGAATTCACTCTATCCACCCACCCACCCTCCTTTTCCATTCTATAATGTAATGAATGGCTATTGTTCAGAAGTGAACTAGTGAACGGCTTAACGAGAAGTTTCTATAACAGCTCTAAGGTAATCCTTTCGGTTTCACACGGGCAAAGCCCTCTTCCCAAAAGCTCTTCATACATACAGACATAGCTAAACCTACTACTCACTCACACATACGCATATTATAAATGCACACAGAACTTGGCGCTCAAGCTGAGGCTACACCAGCGCCGCTATTGAATCCCTAATACATTCACACTAAAGCAATTTTACTCTATTTCTCGTGCATTTCATAGCGTTACATAGTTTTAAATAATTTTATAAGTCACTTTCTATCTTCTCAAGGAAACTTTCAACATTCACGAAGGAAGTAAGAGAGAGAGAGAGCAGAGAGGAGATGAGAGTTATGGGATGATAAAGGCGAAAATGAGTGCAGTACACCTGTGAGTGGATTAAGATCCCTAGGGGACCTGGCCTCTCGAACAAAACAAAACACTATATGGACCACTCCAACTGATGTTTGAGGCCCATCGCCTTTGATTAACATTTCTGTTCTTTTTTTTTCTGTTGAAACACAACTTTAACTTATTCAATCTAGAAAATATTGCATACATTTTATCAATATCTCATTGTTTATGCTATACTGGCATCTAGTGAGTCATAGGTTAACACCAAAACTATGTTAAAATATATTCAGAAAACTTTTTTTTTTCTTGTTTTCATTAAATGTAATATTTTGTGTAGGTCACTTAAGAAAATTTTATTGTATTTCCTGAACAATAAACATTTGTCTCAAAATAAGTTTATTTTTAAATCCAACCTTTTAAAGCAAATCCATTATGGCAAGCTTGATTCTCGCTTGTGTAGCCACGATTGATATACGAAGCTTGATTCAAATTTGAAATTCACTGTACTAAGTTGACTTGAAAATGCAAGTTTATTTCAAACTTGACGTAGACACTTGTGTTGATATATTTGTCCGTTAATGTCGCCACTAAAACACAATGCAAAACGTACCATTTTGTTCTAGTTTTAATTTTCATATTGTGTTCTTTTCTATCTTGGGTTTGACTGGTTGCAGAATACTTTAGGATATGGGTTACAAAATATTAACTTGAGAAAAAGTATATGAACACTGAAATAACTCGAAAAAGATAATTTTAAAAAAATTAAGACTTGTTTATGGATGACTGAAAGGAAAAGCATAGGGTGCGCCAATTCAAGAATTTATAAAGTGACTTTATACAAGAGAGCGCCCCAAGTTTTCGTTTTAGTCATATATAAACATTTTTTTACTTTATAGTACGAATTGTCCAAGAAAAGTATTCTTTTAATATTTTGTTTTGTGAACTACTTATTCTTCGTAATTCCTTCGGTGAGTTTTGTTTGGTCCCGAAGAAGTCTTCAACCCTTGTAGAAACAATGCAACGGGACTATTTTTTTTCAGTAATATCCTTGTCTTCCACGGTAGTAGTTCATCTGTTTAGACAAGTTAAGTTAAGGTTGCCATAGTAACGCAAACATTTGTTTGATTCCTTTTTTTTTCTTCACGTTCATTAAATTGTTTCTCTCAAAATATAATTTTGATGTTACATGTAAGATGTCTTTGCAATATAATATCAGATGTCAATAGGTCTAGTAATTAATATTACACATCTTGGATCGACACTGGAGAAGAACGTGGGTACGTGTTCTGTTACTGGTCAACGTGGTGAAATATTTTAGAACTTTCTTCAGTTTGGGAGACCTTGATCGTATCTTGACTGCGATCATGATCGCAATATTCCACCTCGCTTTTCTCTGGACAACTTTTGCTGACAGACGTTGTAGCTCAAACGTCAGACGAATTTAGGTCATAACTACCATTTCCACCCATAACTGCCATTAACGTGCAAAGAATGTGGAATTCAGAACCATGATCTCTTGTGTGACAGATAATACTTCACACTTTTAGTTGTCTATCGCTATTTGCAATGCACATAGCTGAGATATGATTGCTTTTAAAATGTATTTCTTTCGTCATCTTTTATGTTTTCTCTGTTGCGATTGGCTTGGTATACCAATCTCGTCATAGCATTTATTCACTTTAGTTTAGGAAGAAAATAGCCACTTTAGAAAGAATCATAAAAGTGGTAATAGAGATAAAACACAAAAATAGAACGAGACTAACAGGATAAGGCTATAGATAAAGAAAAGCATAAAATGATATAAACCTTTAACTAAAGAATAAGACTATCTCAGACACACTATTTTTAACCATAAACGGTCATAAGAATTTCATAAGCAAAAATTCTTCTTCTCGAATGTTGCCCAAACTAGAGAATTACACCATTAGATAATACATTACCTTCTGCTTCTGATTCAGAATAATATGAATTACAATTTTGGGTCTGTGATAGCGAAATGAAAAAAACTTGCGCATTGAGTTGTATTAATGTAAGACAGATGATCAAAACGTATTTTCAGCTAGTAAACCGAGAAATGACGGCCAGTTTAATATTCTTTGCTTGATATAACGGGACCAGAAACAAGCATTTGCAAACTCGATACCTTCAGAAAAAAAAGAAGAAGGGGTTGTCGAAAAGAGTTTCTAAAGTTCTTGAGTTTTTGGTGAGGCGCAGGGTAGCAAAATGGTCCATATAAATGATAAATGTTTCCTGTTCAACTCAGACAGGGCCACCATTAAAAATAAACTATGAGCCAAGCGCAAAGCCTGTTCTTCTAAGTACCCCCTAATTACGCTTGCCCCCCCCCCCCAACCTCCCACTCAACGTAACTGTTTTAGAAAGAAGAAAATTCCGCCAGTAGCACTCGGGGAAAATTATCGCGAAGTGACTCAAGCAGAGGATCTAACAATATAATCCGTTGTGTTATATACGACCAACAATAAATGCTGAACAGTTCTTGTTAACCTAATGTTTTGAGAGGATCAATGTATCTTGGTTTTAGCTCTTAATTTATACATAATACACGTAAGTATGTATTTCTGGATCTTACTAGTAAGGATTACAGAGAAAATCCAAAATTCTGATTTCATTGAAAGTGCCATAATTGGTAATAAAATCGAAATCTAGGTGACCGTATGGTGTAACACTGAAATGATTTATTTGCTATTACACGCTACATTAACGTATTGAAAAAAAGTACTTGAAGACTCTTCACATCCCGACCACAAGAAAATGTAAATACTGGATGAAAGAAATGTTTAGGAATTTTCTTAAAAATACGAGGGACGTTCATGATTCACTGAGACTTTTGTTTCCGCAAAAGTTGAGTACTAGTTTTCTTCAAGGGACAGTATTCACTTCTTACTCTTTTCTTGATAATCTTCTGCTGCATTGACGCATGCGCAGTAGTTGGTGAAAACATGGGTTCAGGTAGTGTCTCTGGAACTATAAAAGAGAGATGTATGGATCAAATTTGTTGTGAAGGAGACAATTAAAAATCGGCTGCCATTCATAGAAGGTTGTAAGTCTACAGCAGACGAGACAAACTGATATAGGGAAGATGATTGAATTATGCCTGCTGTTTTGTGAAGAGTGACGTAAGATGTTTCTCTGCTTGTGCACCCAAAGGGCAACGCGTAACCTGTGACGTCACCAACTGTCGTGTGTGAGGTTCACCCTTGAGTCGGTTCGCTTTATGTGTTAACCGAAGATGGGTATATCTAGATTAGAGTTCATATTGTTTCTTTCTGTTATGGCATAATATGTCCATTAAAGGTTCTATTCTTAACGCTGAATACTTTGCTGTACTTAAATGCCTATTGCTACCTTATTCACAACTCTTGAACGAAATATTCTAAACAAATGTTCTGGAAGGGCGTAAGCCATAGTGCTGTTACCGCCCATACAATTCATTTTATCTTATCTTATCTAAACAAAAGCATAATGTATAGTGTATATATATATATATATATATATATATATATATGCGTATGTGATGTTGTTTTGATGGCGTAAAAACACAATTTGCTGATTATTATATGGAACGTTTTACAAATAAACAATGTAGGGTAAACGTACCCAGTTAATGACAAATTTCGACCATTGACATTTTGAAACTCGAAGTGGAAGTCTATTCCGTATTTATTTTTCTGTTATGGCCAACTGTAAACTTTTAGATTTTTCCGAAATTAATTTTATAGTGAAACAATAAAAGCACAGAATATGTATTTTTTAATTAATTATTTTTCTTCAAAAACAGCGAAATCACCAATAGTTGGCACTCTTTAATCAGGAGTTGGCACCCTTCATGCCCAGTTATTGGCGCTTACGTTCACTATACGTTTTTGATACCTGAAGACATGTTCTAGTTATTGGCACAGCTGAGACCAGTGTAGTTGACACAGATGACGAATTTTGTTATTGCAAAGCTACGTTCTACGTGAAAAATACTACTGATCGTATTTTTATGTCGGAATGGCTATGTTAGAAATCTGAAATATTAAAAAAAAATATACTAATTTGCCCCATGACAAATAAATGTTCACTGTGGGAAAATTGCATACCAGTTATTGGTAACCCCTGGTAGCACTAACTGATTTGAATAACTTACATAATGATGATTCCTAAGGGGTCCCAAACATCGCTCTAGTTGTTAAAGAAGATAAACCCTATTGTATTAATAAATATTTCGAGGAAAACGAAAGTATAGTTCTTAGCTTCTCCGCTTAGTTTTGATAGGTTAAATTTGTAACTTAACGAAGAGTCCTTGAAATTATCAAGAACAATAATCATGATCAGTAACACAGATGATTTGTTTTGTGTGCAAACGTAATTAAAGAAACAAGAAGCAATTCGTCGGGAACAAAATCAGCTTTACCAAATTATTTGCAACCTTAATTTAAAAAAAAATTGAAATGCCATTTAGTGGGCAGTACCAATTTCAGGACTGTTTATCCTACATTTAATAAATATAAAATTACTGGACATTACAATAAATCTAAAGAATATTCTTGGTGATATGTGATGTATATTTTGATGCCTGTTTTATAGCTATAAGATGTCAAATTGTAACTACTTTATTATAGAGGAATATACCATTAATATCTCCACTGAGATTATAAATGATAGCCGGACAAGTACGTCGTAAGAGTTTCAGTATCCCGTTACAAACCACTTTCAGGGAACACACTAATTATTCTTCAGAATATAAAATGAAATATCTATACCGATTTTTTGTAGTAAGGCGAACAATCCAATCCTATAATTTTAAAAAGAAATACTTATGTTCTTTTGGATAGAGTAGATAAGAGGATGCGAAAGGTACCAGCCAGGGTCTTACTGAAGATACCATCCCGACATTCGCCTGGTAGAACTGAGGGGGAAACCCCGGTCAACTGATTTCATGTTGACAATGACATATAAGCGAGATATTTAATTGGTAATGTGATTCTTGGAATGTGTTAGGTGTGTGCGAGTGTTTACCGGTAAAAAGAAAATATAGCTCTATTGGTTGAATTGTTAATAACGTTCTAAACGATCCTGATTTTCTAAGGACGCGGCTTACAGTATCTGTCAAAGTGGACCTCGAATCACCTTGTTCAAAGAATCCCTGCACGCAAGAAATTTGAACTGATGACGTTTTGCAAATAGTATGATGTACTTTTCAGAAGATCATATGGGGACAAATCCGATCCCAGCTTTCATATTTTGTTACCAATCTATAAAGATATCCTTAGAGTTCGATAAAAAGTTTGCGTCTATGTGGTAATGACTATCCTTAAGTCTAAAGTAGTCTCTTCTCTATTTCTGTATGATAACCTAGTTTAACATTTCCAGATTCCTTCTGTAACATTGAATCGGAAATTTTCCGGATCCTACTTTTTTTGTATTGGTATTTGAAACATTAAAAAAAATATCATGTTTGCATCTCATTGGAATATACGAGTATATCTGCTATTGTATAAATATTAAAATATAGTTTATTATAATTTCACAACAAAATGATTGGTAACCAGCATTTATCTAAGAAATTATTATGGCTTTATCAAATTCCGCTGCAGATACTCTTATTGTGTGTTGACATTTAGTATGGAGTTTCAAGTATTAAAGTGTTTTTGTTATTTTTTGCAGCATAACGGGCAAGTACTGGGGCCAGTAGTTTATCTGTAGAATAAATAATTTTTGTTTATTCGTTTCGCACACTGCTATACTATGCAAAGAAAGATATTGATAATCAGTGGCGCAACCACAAATTTTTGTTTGGGGGTGGAGGAAGTATCGGTGTCATTGATACCATCATACATATATATATGGGCAGATCCAGGATTTGGCTAAAAGGTATATGTGCCATTTTATCTAGTGTAAACTTCGATGAAGTCTCATTTTATCCAGTGTAAATTTGGTAATCAAAGGTGGCGATAGCCCTTTAACCCCTTTGGATCTGCGCCTGTAAATATATATATATAAAGCACAAAATAAACTTTACCCAATTAAGCATTAACGTTAGATGTGAATAAGTTAAATGGAAATATTTTTTACTCTAACGAATATGAGTTTATCATCGTTAGATTCGAATAGTTACCCCATCATAAAAAAGAAAGATTTGGCTGTCAATTATTTTTTAATAAAGAAACATATGAAGGAAAATATACAAGTATCCTCGCAAATACAAAGCTACATAAAGAACAACTCATGAGTTAATACAATATAGGAACAAAGTTCACATAAATACAAAAATATTAACGGTAAAAACATATATTTAAAACAGTTTTTATTTTATCAGTTGTTATTTCTGTCTGTGATTGCTGTAGAGAGAGCGTGATCAATTTTAATATGCAAATGCTAACTTACATTACTTATTCCGAAGTTCAATAATCTTCATTGATGTACACAAAATGTATACAATCTTACTTTCATTTAAACTTTGTTGACTAAAAGCCTAGCACACAATAAATTCACTTCTGCAATAGTTACTGTGGAATTCAATACATTCACAACATATTTATAAACAATATTACCTTTAATATAACACTGTACCCATTGCTTATCTAACTGGAATTGCACATTGATTTCAATACTAATTAAACTCAATATCTCACATATATTGTACAGATACAACACACATAATTAGCTTCAACCAAGTTATATTCACACACATGTAAAAAGACTAGTAATTAAGCATTTCTAGATCTTCCAATATCATTTAATCGTTTTTATTAAAACGCAGTCGTCTTTCCAAACAATTCTGGACTTACTGCATATCATAACAATAGAAAGCACAGCTGCCAACAAATTACTGCATGTTAAGTTAAAGTTTTATTGACATATAGAGTGCTTCTTGGATTGTCAAAATCATGTGACACACATTTCTAAATCAACTCCGAATATATTTCAAATATACGTCGATCCAACATTTGGAAGCAATAATCAAACAATAGAAAATCAAACCAATTTAACAAATGATTCAGCCTTCTCTGGGACATTGTGCTCCTTAGATAAGTCTGGACTCTTTTCATTGTTGAGAAGGATCGCTCACATGTTGCCGTTGTTGCTGGAACGACCAAGAGCAATGGCAAGAATTTCCACACACATGAGAATAACCGTTTTGTTTGCACAGGAAGACTTTCGTATAGCTGGTGAATGTCAGCAATGTTAGATAGCATCTTATCGAAAAGTCGGGGGAACATTTTCATTTCTTGAATGAAAGAATCCCATTCGATTCCTTGGGCACTAAATATAGCCTAAGCCTAATAAGTACAAGGTTACAGCAGTTCAGCTGGAAAGGTTAGATCCAGTGGGTTGATCTAACCCTCAACGTAGGTTATTTTGAAGAGTTCTCATAAACAACTTTATTCAGTTACCCATCTCAACGAAGATGTGTAAAAACGTTCGTGGTAAAATCGTCTGGAAGCAAGTTATTGTTATGATTTAGAAAAAAAAAGTGCCCTCTTTCTACATCTGTTTTCATTAGGAATTTCTTTTGCTTAACAATGCTGTATCGGCGAACCAAAAGAAATTGCTATTGCGGCGAGTGAGGAAAGAAACAAATAGTCGTAAAAGACTCTTGAAATTATTTTTAAGAAAAGGAGAAATTTGAAGCTGCTTCTGTTATAAAAAAATATGTTTAGGCGAAGAAATAACAATGTATCAGAATAAGAGTAGAAAATAATTTTTAGGAGGGGTAGAAGGCAGTGGCGGCGAATGATCAAATTAGAAGTTATAGACATCAATGAACCACTAACACACCTCAAGAATTTCATATTTTGGCCCATGATAAATGACCTCAGGGCTCAGATATCCCATTTTCTTCTCCATCCAGGGACCACAGGTTCTAGATTAGAACGTCATTTAAGAAAACTTATTTGACCCACGACGCCTGACCAGAAACGGAGTGGATCAGGAGAGGTGGGTCAGGTAAATTTCCCTCACTGAAGTTTTAAGCTAGACTCTTTGGTCTGTGGATGGAAAGAAAATGGGACTGCGAGGACACGTTTGTTATGGGCTGAAAGATACTTTCAGTGGGTTGAGGGTCCAATTGGAGATGGTGGGTCTTGGGACAAACCTGTATGGTGGTAGAAGATTGAATTATGCACGGTAGGTCATGGTTTAAGAAAGCTCTAGCAGGTGGTGAGTCATAGTGAGTCGTAGGTCATTGTAGGTTATGGTTCAATTATTCTTTGACCCACGCCATCCTTGCATGATACAAGGTATAGTAGCCTACAACCCACCTTCTTCAAAAGGACCCCTGTGTCTCTCCTCCGTTACTGCCAACCCTTTTGAGTGTGTGCATGGGCGATGTTTGAGTTTGTCTCCTGGGGGCGGGGCAGACCTTCCGGGGGTTCTCCGGCAGGAAATGTTTAAAAAGTTAACATAAAACTCGTCTTTGAGCATTTTTTGAGAATTGTTTAGCAAATGTTACTTTCCTTCAAAAAGTTGGGAGTAAATACGTCCCCGCCCGTAACACGGCCCATGAGGCTTCGCTGTTAAAAACTAAACTTTGTTTAACCCAATTGTTTTAAGCTAGTGATGTGACAAGCATATCATAGAGAGAGCATTATCAGAAACACACATTCACGACCAACCCAGTTAACTACTACCCACTGTTCCAGGCAGATTGGCAGAACTTTATGCGCTAGAATCAAAATAAGTTATGGTGATTCCTGTCAATAAATTGTGTATCGTCTCTCGATCAGTAGCTGCAATATTTAATAAATAACAATCATCATCTGACTTATCGTTGGTAATTAATAAATTTAGACAAGGAAACATGCTCCTCTAAATTAACATTGATTTTCGCATAAGTTATGTTTACTTTTGAATTTGAACCCTCAAAACGGTAGTTAAAATTCAGTTTTGGAAAATTATTTTCAGTGTTAAAACATCATGATTTGGTGAGAAATTCTAGTAAATTTCATGGAAATATGTTGAAAACCTTCGTTTTTACAGAACTGTTTCTCAGTTACACGAATTACTAAAGAGTGTATATTAAAATGTGGTATTTAGGACAAGGATGGACACCTAACTTTTAATGTAGGACTGAAAATGGCTTAATATTGTGTATGACGAAAATTGAACCGAATATTTTGAAACTGGTTAAATCAACACGGGCTCCGATTTCGCGCTAACCTAGTAAACTTATGCAATCTTTTAATTCTTTTTGTCTTTTTTCAATTTTGTGCAACATGTGCTTCTCACTTTAAAACATGATAGTTTATTTGCTGCATTTGATAATAAATTTGCTAATTATATTACCGGGAAACTATTCAACAAATTATATTATCTTTAGTAATTACAAAAACAAGCAAAATGAAATTTCGTATTTGAAATGTATTAGGTTTAACCTATAAAACCTTAGTTAAATGTATTTTTTCACCTTCTCTCCTGACCCCCCTCGCAGACACCCCGCGATCCCCTTTGGGGTCGCGAACCCCACGTTGAGAAACCCTGGTGTACATGAATGAAAACATGTATAAAGAATATGTTTTAGCGTTAAATGTTGAGGCCCAGAAGCCTAACATGTAGCCTATGTTTGCCCTCTCTTTCCCCCCGCAAACTTGATGTTTGTCCAGAGTTGAAGGCCAATGCCCCCCTGTGGTTGCACCACTTGTAATAATTAACATATCTTTAAATGAATGAACCCAGACTTATGCCAATATTTGTCGTCAGAGAAGAAGTAGTTTATTTTAATATTGTATTCGAAGTTATGTACAATTGTACATTTAGAAAAGATTAATCGTTGTGGGCGTTTTTATATATATTTATGAGGACTTGTTCAACATAATTCGATCTTCAAATGACTTTTCAACCAAGTTAAATACAATAAAAGTGCTAATAATCGAAGATTGATTACTTACCTTAGTGCAAATACTTGAAGACTGACTATTATATATTCTTCATCTGTAGAAGGACATCTATCGTTGGTAGGAAGACGTGCGCTAATTACTACAGATACTATCTGACTGTATTCAAACGCTGATTTGCAGCAGAAGTCATAAGAAAAAAGCTTCATGTTGATGCAACGATGGCTAAATGTGTCTTTTTTGAACGATGAAAGCAGAAAACGAAAGTGAAGGAAAATATGTTTTTATTTTAATATTAGTTTTAGTTTCTTACAACTTCGTCACGTAAGTAAAGATGGAAATTTATGAAATATCATACGCTGAAGAATTTGTTGTTTACTTGTACCGTATTCTTAAGGCAGGTTGATCTTGATTTAAGATAGACAAAAGTACATTCCAGTTGAGAAGATACAACTGCAGCCGTATTTGTTATGTAGATGAGTCTAAATGATATATCTGATAACCCAACGTAGAAATTAATAAGCAGTTCTTTTGCGAGTTATTAAGCTTATTCATTGTCTTCTAAGTCGAACTACGTCTGTGTTTTATTGAATAAAATGGTTGCAATGGGTTACTTCGTCGAGTTACTCGATCGGGCTCGTCTTTAGATACAATTTGTCTCGGCATTATCTTACATAACGAGCTAATTTTCTGAAACGAAACGTTTCTATTTCCTCTGAAATCTCTCTCTCTCTCTCTCTCTCTCTCTCTCTCTCTCTCTCTCTCCCTCGGTCTCCGTACTTTGCGTGAAGAGTTAGCCTATATTACAGACAAATTTACAGAATTAGTAAAAGTGAAGCTAAAATAGAATAATTTTTCGAGATTTCACAAGAGAACTTTAACCTAAAAAACAAAAAAACAATATGTCTTTAACGACCTCAACTTTGCATAGAAAGTGCATAGAAAGTTTGGTCTTACTTTGGTTTATGAAGAATATTGAAGAAGTTCAATGTGATAATGAGTAAGCCACCGTTTATCAAAGGAGGTATTATGACCAAATTGTGTAGAAAAATGTGTTTAGAATATAACTCTGGAAGAAACGTGAACAGAACTTATTTTGAAATAGTCAAGGAATGCTCCCCACATTTTGTACACATTGCTCACATATCTATCGGACACACTTTAAAGAATTTTAATCAATTACGTGTTCATAAAGTGTGAGACAAGTATGTTATTGTTTTACAGTGTAGAATAGGGTGAAACGAGGAAATAAAATCTGTAAGACTGTTTTTTAATAGTGTTAAAAAAGTTGAATTTAGTCTTCTTAAATAAGCCTGGAAAAGCTTGTTTCTGAAAAATGTATTCTTGGGGAAGTGCAAGATCTTTGAAATTTTCACTAAAATAAATTTTGTGTTATTGTGACATGTTAATAAATATGTTTGTGCTACTCTCTTAACGTGAAATTACGCTTCGGGTTATATTTTAAAACTTGTCAACATTGTTACCTAAGACACCTTTACCAGATGGCTCTGCGTAAGCGTTACCTGATACTGTTGACAATTGGAGAGCTACCTAATTGTTAATATTTACAAGTTTAAAACAAACCCTAAGCCTAGTTTCACGTTGACAAATTAAGAAACAAATTTATACATGCAACAATAGCAAAATTTACAATAATAAAAATTTCAAATCTTGTGCCAAGAAGGGACAGATGAATAATATATAAGTCAAGTTAGAAAAGCTATAGACACCATTTTCTCCCAATAGAAGTAAAACACAAGAAGAGAATATAGTTCATTGTTTAAGTGAATTGTATTTTAACCATATACTGAGTAACTGCTTATATCTAACGCTGGTAGTTCATCACCACTCCTCTGGTATGAGACATTTATCATGTAGGGAGACTTTCGGTCTCTGTAAGCGATAAATCTTTCGAGGCTGTGATGCACGAGGTCTTCCCTCCCTATAAACAGAATGTACACATGAAGCGGATGATCACATCAGAAAGAAACTTTCATTATTCTTATTGGAAAATCTAACAGATAGCGCTTGCTCTGCGCGTCAGTGACTATTGGAGTAAGGAAGGGTAAAACCAAAAAGGTCTAGCAATGATAACAAAATTAATGAAGGTTTGTAAAACCATCGGTTGTATTTAAACATAAATTTACGTCACTTAAAAAATATCTTGCTGATAACCGCTGCCAAATGCTTTAAACGGTAGGTAAAGGACCAAATCTGCAGCTTATGTAATCGAAAATAATAATAATAAAAAAGAAAAGTGTCAATAACCAGAAATTAAGCAGTTATTATTTTAAAATGTGTAATCTTTGGTAAAATTTGTATTTTGAGCGCTTTTAGGAATTAACGTCTTCGGTTCGTCTCTGTTCTATTAGCTGTTAAGTTTCAAAAGTCCATAGCTGTTAACTTTTGCCATAGCTGAGATTGGAACTCAGACAGAACCTTCGACACGTTAGACTCACGTTGACACCACACAGCTACCGTTGTCGGATTCTAAAGTGTGTCTTCAATTATACTCTCTGAAGTTTCCTCTTTAGGAATATTTATAATAAGTCTGAAAATAATTTAGATGTAAAGTGAGTACTAATACATATATGAACAGAATATTATTTGAGCAAACCGAAGACATATTTATTTTCGGGTTGATGCTAGAATAATAGCCCTTTTCTTATTTCAAATTTAAAACAAATTTTAATCGTAACACTTAGAATTATATTGATTAATGATTATATTAATTATTATATATAAGTTTAAAGCCTATTTTCTGCTTAATAAATTTCATGCACTAAACCTGTCCAATATTTACTTCTGTGTGGTTTCAAGCTGATGTTCAAGGATGATCCTTAGTCCGGAAATTGGAGTCATTCTTTTCTTATTCTGCTTCGAAAGACAGTGAAAAGGGCTTCTGAACATTCGACAAGGTAACAGTTTCAACGACAGGTAAGAAAACAGTTTATCACTGATTGCACACTGGGGAGATAGTTCACACAATCTCGTTCTGTAAATCTGAATCTTGATGAAAATAGTTGTGGACACCCAGCCACAGCTCATGACGAACAGCTGAAGGCGACAATAAGCTTCAAAAACTGCTCGAGATATTGTAGAAGAAATTAACCAATCAACAATCGTTCGTCGTTGGAATACCATCAGATAGGTGCAAAACTCGATAAAAGAGTGACCTACGAATTGAACGAGTTCCAGACAAGTCACCCTTACAAAGTGTATTTTGCTTCTTCTCTGCAACAGAGATGATCCAGTTTTTAAATATATTGTGACTTGTTACCAAAAGTAGATCTTCTACGAGAATATTTGTCGTTCTGTGGAGTGGTTAGACCACGATGAAATCTCGAAACAATACTCTAAATCAAAACAAGGTGATGATGACATTTTGGTGTTCTATGAATAGAGTGATGCACGCGTTTGCTTTTTAAATCCAGGCTAGACTATTACATCAGACACCTGTCAACAAATTGGCATAATGCACTAGAATTTGGCACATTTATGTCCATCCTTGGTTGACCAAAAGGGCACAATCAATCTTCACGAAAACTACTGACGCAAACCTCAGAAAGGACGCTCCAGAAATTGAACCTAATGAGCTATGAAGCTTTGTCTCATTCAACATATTCTCCTGGCCTGTTGCCAATTGTTTAGACTTCTCTATCATTTCCTTGATACAAAACTTTTTCGTGATCGTGACTCAGCTTAAAATGGCTTCAAAATATTTGTCAGCTCTAAGATTCCAGTATTTTTTGCTATCGAGATAAGAAAATTTATTAAACGTTTGCAAAAGTCCAAGGATTTCGATGGTTCTTATTTAGATAAATGAAGTTAGGTTTGTGCTTAAATAGCACAGAATAGGGAAAAATCATTGTCACGATTTGAAGCCCACAGAAAGAAAACGTACTATGTCCATTTTTGGCCAAATGGAAATGAGAATGCCATCCATCTGTTTGCTCTTTGAAGAAGCTTCCTAACAATTTATCATTCATGAAGAGAATGTGAATACTCCCTTTATTACAATCAAATCTGTTTTTGATATTCAATTATACGTAATGCTGATTATAGACTTAAAACGGTATTCTGTAAAACCAAGGAAATGGACAAAGCACATTCTTTTCCTGATGTCTTCATTTGCAATTGTGTCACCAACGTTACATAGCGTACAATTTATCTCAGTAGTTTGATTAGCAGTTTAAAGTCTTTAGCTGTCTTATAACGCTGGTCGAGTGCGCATCGCGCCATTTCTGTTGAATGGCTTTCTAAAAATGATGATTCTATTACTACGACGAAATAGACATTAAAACAGGGTAACATTAAAAGGAAATAAAAGGTTCCGATGCGTCGAATAATTTAAACTGGCTACATATATTAAGTTAACAGTTTCTCAAATGGATAGGAAGAACTCTAACTGTTATTATTGGTAATGTCTAAAGGTATAGCATGTTGTCTATTAAAATTTTGAAAATGCAGCGTTTTGGGGACGCCCAAGATTAGTGAACGAGATAGATGTTTTAGGTATAATTAAGAAGGTACTATACATAGTTAAAATCGTTTAGTCTGTCAAAACCTCCCAACTGTTTAAGGTAAAGCCAAAATTGAGATTGTATCGTAACAAACGAATCAATTTCTTTACAAATATAACGATATCACAATGTACACTGACGCTCCACTTTAACTGATAATACTTTTTTACTTATATTCACGATGTTATCATTTTAAACTCAGAATAAAGGGAGTACCGAAGATATCATTCTAATTTGAAACAAGCTTATCAGTTATTTTATATGGTCATATCACATTTGATATTGCTTAATAAGCTTGATTCAAGCATAAATAACACTTGTTGCAACAACTTGTTTTCATTATCGTGATTCAAGGTTGTTGGAACTACCAGCTACGTCAAGAAACTTGTTAAACTTGTTTTGAAATTTGTTTAACTGCACTTCCTCTGTAGTCTCAATGCACTGACGTCTTATCACGTAATTGTATTGCAGTCATTACATTGTTAATTGATAGTGAGTGGAGACGTAGAAGATTGTTTGGTAGTGTTATATTCCTTTTTATCTGCATTGCATAGGAGGATGCTGAGCTCTGTTTTATACAGAGGCCGTTATTGGCTATTCAGGATTCGTTACTGATATCACTTTTACTGCAGCCTTGTAAACGTTTGTTACCCTGACTTATCCTTGTGCAAGAAATTGTTCCCCAGAGGACAAAAACACAGTAAGTAAACTTGTATTAAAGGTATTACTGATGATAGTGTTCAATTTGTGGTTCTCAATTAGAAGCCATTAACTATAAACTACAGGGTCGGATTTATACGTCTAGGCGCCCTAGGCCTATGACTTCCAGCGCCCCCGCCTCTCCACCCTCACCACTTCCGTCCTTTTTCTCTTCCTACCCTTACACGATGACAAATGACTCTCCTCTGTCTTCTAGCCATTAATAATAATACCGAGATAATAATTATTTAACTCTGGTAATGTGGTTATTTACAAAATACGTTTCAATAATATTATAACAATAAAATAATTTCATTAAATACAACGAGCAATTTTAATTAAATTACTGTAGGCTACTTGTGGAAGATATGTTAATTACACTAAACAAGAAGATAATACAAACTATTTTTCAATTTTATTATTTACAATATTGTTATTACATTTCGTTCACGGCTTTTATGCAGCTTTAAGAAGAATTTTCTTGGAATTTACTTTTTCTTACATCACAAATGGCACATTTTGCAGTTTCGTAATAGATTTACAATTTTAACAATTACAAACTCTAAAATTTACTAAATACTTTTATAAAGATTTTAAGAAGAAAGAATGTAAAAACTAACAATTCCGATCACAATACAGAAAACGAAAATTTCATAGATACATTTATAAAGTATTCTAGAGGAAAAAAATAAAAAAAATATCAATTACAATACAAAATTTTAAAGTTTTCTAGATATATTTATAAATTTAAAAAATCTAAAAATTAACAATTACAATACTAAACACTAAAATTTTCTAAATAGTTTATAGAGTTTAAAAAATCTAAATATTACAATTACATTACAGAACACAAAGCACACAAGAGACGTATATCGTATAAGGACGTACAAAAGCACTTTAAAGTAAATTAAAGAATGGTAAAGTCATCATATTTTCTCCTCGCTATTTGCATTTATTCATTCATCATCTTTGCCACTTCTCTTTATGTAGGAAAAAAGAAACGTACATTTAGAGAATCAAACTCTGCTATGTACCAGTATCTGTTAGTCAGTATATCGGTCCACCCGCCAATATGTCGCTCCTAAGAACTAACAAATTCAAAGTTTAAAAAATCTCTAGGAATGGACAAAAGCGACACTACAAACTCATTGGCTACGTTGAATACTTGGGCAGCTCTTTGAATTTTAAACACCATCTCTGGGAGTATTCATCCCCTGAAGATATAAATTCAGGTTAGAGAGAAAACGTTTCTTCTGTCATAAAAGACACGTTAAGATATTTTTTAGATTTGTAAGGTCTTTAAATCCATCTTTGCATCAGACCATGATAGGGTATGGGAGGATAGCGGCTGGTATCTTAGTTTAGGTACTATTCTATCGTTTGTCTGGTGAAACTGAAGGAAACTAAAGGGAATGTCAGTCAGGACAATTGACAGCAGGATTCGACCGAACGGTCCATTACGGACCCGAAAAGACACATTAGGTTTCCTCATATACAGAAATTAGCGTAAATTCCGCCTTCATACATACTTAACACGAAGTAGGCCTATCTCTTGCCCATTAGCAGACGGATAAATGACAGTCCTGTATGTGACATAGACTAAAAAAATAAAACAAAAAATTGTTTAAAGACATATTTTTCTTATACAATTCCTACTAAAAAGTAAAAAATAATTATGTTTATGCATGACTAAAAGGGAAAGCATGGAACACTCTCTCATATACAATCACTTTATAAAGTCTTCAGTTGGTACGCCCCACGCTTTTATTTTAAAATCCATGCATAAACAAAATTATATTTTTACTTTTTAGTACGAATTATTTAAGAAAAGTATGTTTTAAAATGTTATTTTATTAATTTTTTCCCAAATCCTAAAGTGTTCTGCAATCAGTCAAACGCCAAATCGTTGCAGGCTAGTATTTATGCGTAATATTAAAAACAAAATTAAATATGCTTTTAAATTATATAAATTTATAGAAATATATGAAATTAACAATGGAATATTGTGTTGTCACCGGACTTACGTCACTGTGCAAACTTTCGTCATTGTATGAGATAAAAAAATGAGTTAACGTTGGAAGATTTGAGGACACCAGGAGCCATTGTGAACTAAAGAAAAGAGTGTAATAATAATTGTTGGTGTGAACAAAGACAAAAATAAGAATAAATAATGTTTCTAATATAAGCTCTAACCCTTGTTGTCTTAACTTTAAATTACCTGAAGTCAGTTATTTAAGAGAAGGTCAGGCGGTTCAAAGGTGACAGTGTTTGGCGCTCTCTCTTAGCGTTTTTTCCCCCTAAATATTGTTTCCGTCTTGCATTGTAAATAGCAAATTATATTTTGTCCTTGTGAAGTGCGCCCCTGAGAAACTTGCGTCCCTAGGCCCTAATGGGTCTATACATAAATCTAGCACTGATTAATCAAATAGGTCTATTTATTTACTACACGAATACGGGTTGTTACAAACACCACATTCAAGCATGATTTAAGCCTGAAATAAGTTACTTGTAGCTCTAATGGTACGTATGTTACATTTTGAACTCTTGTTGTTTTCTATTGTTCTTTTAAGTTTCTAAAATACCAACAAAATTTAAGAAGAAACAAGAGAATAATTTATTTTATGTAAAGTGTTATCATGACGTTAATAATGTTCATTTTCCTATCTTCCTTTTGATTCTGCTAAATTAAATGAAGTTGTTGTGAGGGACAGCTGATGGCAGCATCTATTCATGGAGAATTTTACGTGAATAAATGTCCGTTGTGCTGTTAATTGTTCGAATTATTTTACTAGAAAATGTACTATTTTATTGTAATTAATTTGTGAAAGAATTACTTAAATATTGTTAAAGATTTATTTGTTATATATCTTATTTATTTGCTTTTTATAGACAAGAAATACAATTACTCTTTTATAATCAAACTCTAGGTTGTGAGTAGCCTGTAGAAGGAACCTTCAAGTAGTTAATGAATAAACTAATGTTTAAGTAAAAACCTTTTCTTTGGAGAGTGTGCTACGTAATAATTATTCGGGATGCTAACCCTGGTAGATAGTTATAAATGTTACTTTCGCAAGTCTAAACAAGGGCGGGAAAGACTATATCAATGTTGAATTCGGGACACTGAAAGAAATATCTGGTGTAGTAAAAAGTAATCCATTATTTTGCCAATAGATGGCTTCAGTGATCTGTATCTCGCTTTGTATAAGTCCGATCGGGTTCAACGAGATGGCCTTCAAACGATGAGATTGCGTACTACAAACACTGTTCAGATAGTTGTGATGAGTTGACTCAGTGTTGTGTGAGCGCGCGTCAAAATGGACACTAGCAAAGACAAAATATGCTATATTTTACAGTTTTTCTTCGATAAAGGCGAAAACGCAAGCCAGGCGGCTGCAAATGTGAATAGTGTTTATGGTCCTGATACTGTAACAGCCAATCACGCACAATTTTGGTTTCGTCGATTCCGTACAGGTAATTTTGACGTCAAAGATGTACCACGCACTGGAAGGTCGAGTGTCGAAAATGTCGATAAAATCATGGATATTGTCGCGTCCGACCGTCATGTAAGCACTGTCTCGATTGCCCAAGAGCTAAACATTGCACAAAAGACCGTGTGGAACCATTTGCATAAGACTGGATACACAAAGAAGCTTGATGTGTGGGTGCCACACGAGTTAACGCTAAAACCTCATGGACCGAATTTCCATCTGGAAATCGCTGCTGAATCGCAACAAAAGCGACCCATTTCTGAAGCGGTTGGTGACTGGTGATGAAAAGTGGATCACTTACGACAACGTCAAGCGAAAACGGTCTTGGTCGAAGCGCGGTGCGCCGGCGCAAACGGTGCCCAAACCAGGATTGACGGCCAGGAAAGTTTTGCTGTGTGTTTGGTGGGATTGGCAGGGAATTATCTACTATGAGCTGCTCCCCTACCGCCAAACCCTTAACTCGGAACTATACTGTCAACAATTGGACCGTATGAAGGCAGCAATCGCCCAGAAGCGGTCAGCTTTGGCCAATAGGAGAGGCATTGTGTTCCACCAGGACAACGCCAGGCCACACACATCGCTAGTGACTCGCCAGAAGCTCCGGGAGCTTGGTTGGGAGGTTCTTATGCATCCACCTTATAGTCCGGACCTGGCACCGAGTGATTACCATCTGTTCCTGTCCATGGCGAACACGTTTGCTGGTGCAAAATTCGCGTCAAGAGAGGCTTGTGAACATCGATTGTGTCAATTTTTTACCAATAGAGACAAGGGCTTTTATGAGAGACACATCATGATATTACCTTCCAAATTGCAACACGTTATCGAACAAAACGGCGCATATGTGACCTAAATCGGATCATTCTAACTATGGTAAGTCAAGCCTTCAATGTCATGCAAAAAGAATGGATTACTTTTTACAACACCAGATATATCGTTTGATAGCGGTCTCCAACTTCTTTGTCAGCGAGCGGAATCGGCTAAGCAAGAAGAGGGCTAGGACCGCATTCATTTGTTAACTTCTTTGTAGATTGTATTAGTAACAAGAATTTAATAATTATCTTGACTCTATTACATATTTAAAAATAATGAACAAATTTTATAATGTTAAATTATTTTCTTTTCGATCCAATCTAGAATAAAGTAGCTCTAATTTTGGATTTATTTTGAGGCTAGTAAAAATTGCTACGCTGGTTGTAGTTTGAAGACCTTTCAGTAAGTGTTCGACTTACGTTAAATTAAGAGTGACACAAGTCACCAAATATAGTATCAATCGGTTTTGCTTCGTTTGTGTCTTTTTTTTTCGTCGAATGTTTTGTTTGAGTTCAATTCTTCACAAAATTATGTGACTGTAAATTCTTCTTTGTTTGGAAGGGGACCAAAGTACACTCTCCAATTCGCTGAAAATATAAATTTTGAAAACCAACTAGTGTAAAATATATGTGCTTTGTTTGTATTGGATATTGCAAGTAAAAATTCCGTTTGGGTTCAAATCGTCAGAAAAAATGTCGTTTAAGAGACAGGCAGGCACATAACTGCATTTTCAGAACTGTTACATTTTATTTATTATCTTTTAAGTAACATTTCTACATTATTGTTTTCAAATAATGTAGAAAATTTACTTGGAAGATATCAAATGAAATGTAACAGTTGTGAAAATGCATGTCGAAATATGCGATATTAATTTTGTTTGGGCCAGTTTGTATGTTCAAATTCGCAGAACAAGTGAACTTGTCATTTATTTGTGATATGTTTCCTTCCGGACTGTGCAAAATTTTGGTGTGCTAAATTCGTCGCGGAACTATGGGACATTTAGTTCCTTTGCAAGTCATGTTCACGCTCGAAATATCTAAAAGCATCAGTTTTGAAACTGCTTGGTTAGCGATTCTGGTTTATTACTGAACACTTTGATATAGTTGTATTTTGAGCTATGCAACATTGCTATTCCTTATAACGTCAACCGGTTGTCATAGAGCGGTTGTTTCGAATATACTTTTTATACGTTTTTGTTTAAATATTGAAACTAATAACTTCATTGAGATATACTAGAATATATATGGTAGACCGAAGTGTACGGACGTCTACGGTTTACATATGCGTTGTATTAAAGAATTACGTACTACAATCCTGCGTTTATGTTTGGGTATGGTACAAACGACTTCTAAATAACAAAATATCTGATACTAACGGCCTTACTGTGGAAATATGAAGGGACTTACGTTTTATTTAGGAAGTGTTGCTATTGCTTTTACATGTTCGTGTATGCAAGGGAAATGCTGTTTAAGGTGAAGAACCTGCTTATGTTACTTGGAATTACTTATGTTACTGCCTGGTCACGACTACTGCTACACTTGGTTCAGATGCTTTACTTCACTATTTTCATGACCACAGCAAATACTTATAATGACACGTGTCGGTACTGGATTTTACTTCATGCGAACAATTCTGTATTCAATTGGTGTGGATCGATTGTGGATTGTGATATTTCTTGTTACATTTATATTTTTTTGTTTCACTTGCAATTTTACTAACATTTTCTTGTTAATGATGTCCAAACTCATGATGGCAAGCACATACTTAGAAAAGTTTGACCCAAACTCGATACATGCAAGTTTTCAAGTTATTGTACTGGGTTCAACATCAAGTCTAAGAAAATAGTACCTTTATTCCTAGCCACGATCGGACACGAACTTTTTTCTATTTTAACTGATCTATTTGCATCACTGAGCAAACATTCCAGAAAATCCATGAGCTCCTGCAACAAGACTTCACTACTCAAAGAAACATTATAGTCGAACGGTATAAATTCCATACATTAAAGCAAACACTAATCTAAACATACGCTGAATTGGTCAGACAACTGTCAATGAAATGCGACTTTGTATCAATACTAGGTAATATACTCCGAGATCAAATTGTAGAGTGAATACATAGAGAATATGTGAGAAGACGGCTTCTTTGAGACCCTAACCTAACCTTGAAACGTGACATCGAGATAATTTCTGTAGAGGAACATGTCGATAAATATGCATCTTACTTTCACAAACTACAATCATCATCTACTCGCATACAAGTTGTAACCCAGGTCAGTCAGATTAGAAAAGCACATCCAAGGTCAGATCAAAGTCAAATAGTGCAAACTTAAACTTGATACAGATGCGGAAATACTCATCCTGATCGAAAAGGATATGACAACTGTTTTGCGGGAAAACTTAAGTGTTTTCGTTCGAAAAATTTGGCCATCTATCTCGTATTTGAAGATCCAAGCATTTTCAGCCAAAATTCAATGCTAGAAAACCCAAGTCAAGATTAAAACACTATTGATGTTACAAGCTCAGATCCTAATCACACAGAAATAGCATGAAATAATGTCATCATCGAATAACCAAACTCAGCTTGCTTTCTTAATGATCTATTTGCAAGCGATAAAGCCAACAATAATCCTAACTGTAAGCAAACCAAGATTTCTAAGGCAGAAGCTGATTTAGTGGTCGAGAAATAAAAACGTGTCTTGTACTCCTAATACAACTTCCAATATAAGTGCGATACCCTTGGAAACCTTACTGAGATTAGGAAAACTAGGTTTACTAAAAGCTCAAGAATATATGTATGAACTACCAAAAAAAACTAACCTACCTTTAATTGGAACGGTCGAAGTCACAGTTAAAGCAAATTGAATCATTTTTACGTTGTTATTTTTCATTACCAACTTGGAATTACCTAAAATATTGCTTGAATTAGAGAATTTAGAGGTTATGTTTCCTAACTGGTCTTTTCAGAAACTGTCAAATACAATATTGGATGTTACAGGTGCTCGCGAGCAGAATCGTTTACAAGACGAATCTATGAATATTTTTTTCAATCTTGATCGATTCTTGGAAGACTCAATTTGAAGCAATATGTAAGTTAATAAAAAATGGTAACAATCTTCCTTACATCTTTCTATTTAATTAACACAAATCTTCACCATGGTTAAAGTAGCAATTAACAAGCTTCTTTCGGTGTTACAAATTTAGATGGAACAACTTGTAGAGAAAGCTGATAAATCTACAATTACTTCGAAAATGGATACAGTGCCTGGTGAAATTACCTAAACGCATACAGTTCAGCATAGATTACAGCTGAATAAGAAACGTAAAGCGAAAAAGGAATCCAAACAGCCCATGGATGATACAAACGAGAGACAGCATATTGATGTTTACAAATACAAGAAAAAAATAGGTTACGCTCACAAAGGATTACTCCTGGATTTAGATTTCAATAAGAATTTAGAACGTTTTGTGAAATCAGGTATGTTTAAAGAAGCAAAATAATTGTTAGAGAACTTGTGACGTTGCAACTGTGACTTTCAAGGTGCAAAGAGTTACGTAACTGGATGTGTTTCGTGATTGAATACGATTCAATTACATTACAGTGTTTTAATTAAGCCTAACTTATCAAGGTGATTTTCTTTTTCATCCTTCTTACCAGTCTCGTTAACAGATGGTGCATTATATATTCTTACGCCATCAAATCAAATACTTCCTTTTAATGTTGTTAAATGTCCTTTTCTTTTTCTCTTGCTTCTTCTCATTCGTAGAAAGATTAATTCTACTTTATGCGATGATACGTGATTTCTAACAATCATAATCTTATTCTCATTCGGACTCACCTAGTGTAAACTTGCAAAAACAAAGTTTGTTTAGACTGCATTATCGTAGTGTAAATATTTCGCCTATTTTTGTATTTTTATCAGTTAAATCTAGTTTCACTTTCTTTGACCTTTTTAATTCATTTAAAGCCAATTCAACTTGAAGAAAATTGATCTAAATGCGAAGTTTTCTTTACCTGAGCATGCAAATTTCATAGATGTTCTAAAGAACTAATTGCATCATAATTATTCAATACTTTGTGGCCAGGGCCGGATTAAGAACATTGGGGGCCCTGGAGCGGGAAAATACATGGGGCCCCTCTCGCTTCACTATGAGTCATCGGTAGTATGAGGCACAACAGTGTAGGCTTTTTGTAAGGAAGCATATTTGAAACAAATTTAAAGTATTTGTAATTGATTTTTTTAATTAGTAAATTAACGGATAATTTCGGGGCTCATCATGAAAAAAAAAAATGTTACGTTATCTTTATTATGGAGGCACTCTCTCAACATTTTCAAAAAGGTCTCTAAATTATATAGGAGTGAGTCATGTGATTTTTTAAAAATATTTTATGGTGAAATGTTTTTTTAGTAATTTTTTAAAACAAAATTGGGCCCAATTGGTCGCAGAGCCCTGGAACAATCGTTCCAACCGCTCTACCCTTAATACGGGCCTGCTTGTGACTTTCAGTTTTTCTTCATGTATTTATTGTTTCTAACGATTGATACATACAGTACTTATTGTTTAGATGCAAGAGATATTTACGCATGTCCAAAGTACAACTTGACATCATCTAACCAAACTTTTTTTTTTAATCCTTATTTTTTTCTGCTGTTTGCTCTCTTTACTTTCAAGGAATTCCATTTTTTTTAAAAGGAGGGTGAGACCTCGGTTAGCGATTCTGGTTTATTACTAAACAATTTGATATAGTTGTATTTTGAACTACGCAACATTTCTATTCCTTGTGACGTCAACCGGTTGTCATAGAGCGCTTGCTTTGAATATACTTTTTGATACGTTTTTGTTTAAATATTGTAACTAATAAATAGCTCCATAGTTACGAGATATACTACAATATGGTAGGCCGAAGTGTACGGACGTCTACGGTTTAGATATGTGTTGTATACAAGAATTACTTACTACAATTCTGCGTTTATGTTTGGGTATGGTACAGTACAAACTAATGCTAAATAACAAAATGTCTGATACAAACGGCCTTACTATGGAAATATGAAGGGATTTACGTTTTCTTAAGAAAGTGCTACTATTGTTTTTACATGTTCGTGTATACCAGGGAAATGCTGTTCACGGTGAAGAACGTACCTGGAATTACTTATGCTTCTTGGTCACGGCTACTGCTACACTTGGTTCAGATGCTTCACTATTTCCATGCCCATATCAGAAACTTAATTGGTGCTGTATTGCCATAAAGAAAATATTTGGGTTCAATTCGTTGCACAAATATGCATTATCAAATTTCTGTTCAGGGTAGGTTTACTATCAAATTTTACAGAGAATGTGAATTTAGAACCGCAGTTGCCAATCATTTGAATGTTGTTTCAGTTCCTTTTCTCAGAGAGATTCATTTGGCACATTTTATTTCTTCTCCTAACCTATGCTGCAACCCAACAAACACTGCAGTATGGTTGGTGGCCCAAGTACAATGCATGAAATTAGCTTGAAGATATTCGTTACGAATGGAACTTGTAAATTTCGTGTATGGACAAAATACAATTTTGTAACATAGTAGAACACTGCTTCCAGTTTAGTTCTTTTTACTGTTATTATATTGTATTTTTCCTGGAAAGTTGTAAGTGAGTACGATTCAATTCTGCGGCTGCCTGTTCTGTCCCTAACCCTAATATAGTCTGCATCCTGGTTTGCAACACCAAGTTTGGAAAAATATTTATATATCGATTTCATGTTAAGTTTACTACATCATAAGCTAATTGTCAAGCTAGTCTACCTAAACTGGGATTTCACCCCCCCCCCCCACACACACACTGCCGTTGTTAGTGCGACTGCCAGAAAGTTATGTAAGTCGAACGCCTGGAGTTAATAAATGACATATAAGTACTTAGAACAATAGTGAACTACGTAAGGGATAAATTACGGTGCAAAACTGCTTTGATGGTAATTCTCGGCTTAGTGTAATGGTGGAGTGTTGGATTAGTGACCTAGGGATCGATTCTCATTGAGGTAAAGATGTTTTGTCTTTTTAAAATAGCTTTACCATTTTCTATTTGTACGTACTTACAATTAGTTGCTCTTTTTTGCTTCATGTTTCCATTTCTCAACATTTCAAAAAATGTTCAAAATATTACATACTTCAGGGAAATAAATTAGAAAAGTCAAATTAGATTTTTTTCGTTGTATGGTACGCATCTTCCGTATTGTATGCATACCACGGAAACCGGTTAGAAATATCAGATTAGTTTTTTTTAAATATATGCAATGAAAATACCAAAATCGCACTGACATTGAGCATTACAGTGGGTATTGAGAGAGTAAGTATGGTCATTGAGAACAGATCATTGTAATTTTCCTGAGGCGACTCGCTCGATCAAACAATGATCTTGAATTTCTTCACTATTGTTGAATATGCTGATCATCCAAGAAAATGAGAGTGTTTCCTTGGCAACTAAGATAATGGGAGAGAAGTTAAGCAGCCTATTGAAAGTTTGCTTTAAGAAAAGACCTGATTATTTTGTAATCAATCTCGCTTCGGCATTGTAGTTTTTTCTTTCAATCACATCAATTACTTGCACATCAATTTATGGTCAAAACTATCTGGAAATGTTTTTATACTTTAGTTATTACATGCCTAAAACGGATATTAATTTTTAAGATTTAGGTGTAACAATATTTTTATTTTCTAAGTATAAATTGCTTACGTCAATAACATAACATTGTGAGCTCTTGGTAATATCCTTTGAGTACCTTGTACATTTCATGTGTATGAGTAATATCTAGTTACCATTTAAAACACCTATTTAGTACAGTGAATCTTCATAAAGAAATGGTGTTTCAAAGAACTACACTTTATCACAGTTTACAAACTCAGACACTTCCTTTACACCGCTTTCATTTAGTCAAATTGTTTGCTTTACGTGACTTTCAGACATTATTCACACTCTTCCGTATTTTTCTTCACTAGTTTTTGCTCCTCTTTCCGACCTCTCTCTCTCTCTTTCTCTGTCTCTCTCTCTATCACACACACAAAAGAGATAAAAATGTGTGTAGGTGTGTGTGTGTGTGTGTGAGTGAGTGAAAGAGAGACAGACAACATACATTATCCCATTAACATCCTCTTTTATTATTGCTGCATTACCCTAATTAAATTTATTGATCCCTCTTAAATTAGTTTCAATTTTCGTATTCTCAGAGGTAGAGTTTGGTTGTCAGGTAAGGAAAGTTGAATTTAGCAAACGCCTACTTAATTAGTTCGAAGAATTCATAGGCAGGATTTAAAGCTTTATAAGAATCACAGAAATTAACTTAAAAATGAAAACCTTTTTTTCTGAAGTACGTTTTATAAACAAATTTTGTGAAAACTGAACATTTCTCTGCTGCACAAATTTAACAAATGTATTCAATAAATGCTGAACGTGTAGGACTATCACGTCTTTCTCAAGGAGAGTTTGGCTGAACTTCAGATACTCTCCTGTACTGTTCAACCAGTTTGAAATTGGTTTACATTATAGTATGTCTAAAGGTGCAGTTTCGTTTGTGCGATTGGCGCATACGAAGATCGCATGCAACTGCTGCACGCGCTACTGCATTGACACGTTGAAGGGAAATCAGTGAAGGCGGTTTGGTTTGCGCGTTGGACGCATGGTGTCGCTTGCAACTGTTGCAACGACTCCTTCGGAGAGCAGTCAAGCTGCAGCAGTCGCAAGCGTTGCATGGTATTATGCGCAGTTTACATTCGTGTTTTCATTGAATCTTGAGTATTTTGTGCCAAATATGAACTTCAGCAGAGATGAGGATTGAAAGCTACGTCAAAAATTGGACGAAAATGCTATGAATTGTTGGTAAACCCGAAAGAAAGAGAATACATGCAAACCTGTAGTATGTTTGGTCTTCAATAGATGGCAGCAGAGTATACAAGCAAACTGAAGTAACACTATTGTTTTCAATTGAATGAAAGTTGAGTTTAATTTAAAGTGTTGTTTATATTATTATTATAGTTGTTTGTAATCAGGTCTAAAATTTTGTTACTGTAAGAAATGTTGTTTACAGAAAGATCTTAAACTTGCACTGCGCGAAAAGTAAATCATAAAGTTATCAAGCATAGTAGGGCGTCGCGCGCGCGTAAGCGCATAAACGAAACTACCCCACTGCATGCTTCCGTCGCTCGCGTTCGCTGAATGCGATCTTCGTATGCGCCAATCGCACAAACGAAACTGCACCTTAAGGTTAGCTATTAAGGTTAAAGTTTGTTACAATTAAGACCGGTCATTACAGAATTATATCTTTCTCAAAAGATGAGTTTGGGTTGACTTTAAACACTCCCTTGTACAGTTGAAGCAGTTTGAGATTAGTTGAAGTTATGGTATGTCTAAGATTAACTAACAAGGTTAAGGTTAGTTCCAATTGAAATAGATCATTACCGTATCATGTCATTGTCACGAAAAGTTTGGCTGGACTTTAGATACTCCTCGTATCGTTCAACTAGGTACAAAATATGAGGTTAGTTTATATTATGGTATGTTTAGGAGTAACTATTAAGGTGCAGGTAAGTTCTAATTAAGACAGATCATTACAGTATCATGCCTTTCTCAAGGAAAGTTTGTGTGGACTGTAGATACTCATCGTATCATTTTCCGTGTTTCACATTAGAGTATGTCTAATTCGGAGAACACACGAACTGATACCATGGAAACTGTACTTTTCTATATATTTTCTGAAAGGACGTAGTAAGTGAAGTCGTTTAGCAGAAATATTAACCATACAAATTAAACATATGTGAACTGAAGGAAGAAGAAAGCTGGAAGATGTTAGAAATTCAGTGGTAAAAGAAGTCGTCTGAATATAAATCACTATAATGGAGCCCCATTCTAATGTTCCGGAATCTAAAAAATCACAGAAAATGACATTCCGATTCCGAGTCAAGATTTCCATTGTGGAATATTACGAAATTCAATGTATTTCTAATTTCGGAATAGACTTTGCACTTCCGAACACTCCTAGTCGGAACGCACCTTACTAGAAACTGTAGGTTTTGTCCTTAGAAGATCCGAAGTTTGTTATGACCGTTCGTAGCAAACATTCTTAATGATAATGTCCAGTAATTGTATTAGACGTTCCGCGTTATCTTTATTCTGTTCTTTATTATCAGAACATTTGCATTTGCTAATTAACGCAACATAATTTGGGTTATCGTGAATGTGAGCATCTTTTCATCATTCGTAAAGAACAAAAAGTGAACACTCTGACGTGGTTGTGATAGAAAAACAAACTATAACAGCTCCTGGAATCGAACTTGTCCACATCCGAATCAATATTACACTACGCAATTACTTTGAACCCCTCGGCCACGGGGACAACGCTATAGTGATTCCTATTTAGGCGACTTGTTTGAGCGCTGTAGTTCGAGCATTCTTTCAGCCTTTGTCTTTCATCATTCTGCAAAGGTTTAATTCGTGGAGTTAATATTCTTTCTAAACAACTTCACCCTTTGAGAAAATATATAAAAGGTACACTCTCAATGGTATCATTTCGTGTGTCCTCTGAGTAATGATAATTAATAATATTAAAATTAGTTCCAATTAAGACAGGTCATTACGATTACTTTTCATATTTATTGTACACGTGAAGGTTAACATGTCCGTTTAAGCTCTGGCTTTTTCTTACCGGGCTTATGAAAACGAATAGTCGAAGGACACAATATCAATATTCAATTTTTCTGCCTCCCGTTGGACTGCGCGTGTGAAACCGTGAATATTTTGAAGGCTATTGAAGGCCACAAAAAGAGTCAGCCAAGACAATTGTGACGAGCGCTTCTCCATTGTGGCTCTCTATGGGAATTAATGAGAGAAAACCTAACACCATCTGGTATCTAGTATATCTAAACACTAACGTCAGTTGGTCACTGTCAGATATATCTGGTGTCGATCTAAAGCTAAGTGAAAAGTAACTAAAAAAACAAAAACTGAACTTGTACTTACGATAGCTTACCTCTCAGTTAGACAAGTGTATCTTTAATAATCTTGAAGAAATTGCTGGCATAGTTTCCACCGAATTGAGATACCTTTTCTCATTTTGCATTATTCACATACTTTCCTGCTTAATTTCGACGCCAATAAGGTTCTATCCACATTAACGCATCTCACATGTTGTCTGCTCTAAACAAAAATGCTCACTTCCCCCCCCCCCCCCACAATTTTCTCTTTCCACTTTTCAGAGTGAAGTAGTTACATCAGAGGAAAGCTCACTATTCAATCACAGACTTTAAAGACATAATTCTCTATTAAGGTGAATATTACTTTGATCTGTTGTTGCGGGGCCCCTAAAAGACATATGCGGGGCCCGTATGCCAGTTCTTACTTGATGTATTTAGTAATCCGGTACTGTGTCCTAGTGATCAAGCTATTGATTTTCTATGACTAGCCCCGAATTACATCATGCTTTTTTAAATAATTGTTAATGATCTTTGTGAGAAATCTTTGACAGCAGGTTATTTGATTAGTTATTAACAATTACAAAGCTTAAATTTTTGCCGCAGATAAATATGTTACTGTAGCTACCCAAGATAATGTTTAAAAAGAAAATAGTTTATCTGATGTTCGTGAAGTGTTCTTAGGGTCCTGTTGCAACATTTCCCTCAAAATACTCTATTTTGTTTGTAAGTTTACTTTCAAAATTACAGGAAAATAAATCATAAGTGCGAAAATGATTCCACAAAATTTTTTGTCTCCTTCTTCCCCCCTTTTACACATTATGTGGCCCAGATTTTCCCATTTTCCGAAAATTTCTCTCCACCTAACACGAATGTGTTGATCTTAATTTTGACTTATATTTAAGGTCTTTAGGCATCTAAGGCTAAGGCCGGGATAGGGGATGGGAAAGGATTCGGGAAGGTGTCGGTCAGGGCCTATGTTGAAGATGTCATCCTGGTAGTTGACTTGTGTGTCAGGAAAAGCGCTGAAAAAAACCTGTTACGATGGCAACCGTTGGGATCGATCTCACGACTTTCCGAATTCTACGCCAAAGCTCTACCAGTGAGCTACTGGGGCTCAATTGCACTATGGTCGTGCCTCGTATGTTATTCAGATTAAGACGACTTCTGGTAAAATTTCATCACATTATTTTAATACGTTGACTAGTGTCTCATAAGGCTGCGAAAATTGATAATAAATTATCGTAAATTGAAACAGCTCTGGATTATCTTTAAGGCAAAATGATGGTAACAACATAGGGAACATTGAGCATAGTTTGTTAGAAAAATAATTAAACCAAAATTAAATTATCCATAAACCTTTACTATAAAAGAGTATAAAATTTATGCATTCTTTGTCATTAAGATTTTTTAAAAGAAGAACGTCTACGTCATTCAGGGTTCTTTAGCTTAATAAAATGATTTGAGCTCCATCTATGTGCTAACTAGGCTTTAATGTTTTTCTAAGTTTAAAAATAACGTTTCAAAGTGAGTAAAAAATCCAACATAAATAGATGTTTTTATTCACAGTGCTTATTCATAGATATCACATTATTAGTGCCATTGAAATAGAAAAATGTTATAAATGTCTTAGTGTGGGCATAGTAATTGTTAAACCTTCTGAATATCTGTTAGGACAGCAGAGCAGATCTCAGTTCGCATTCCCTCAATCATTTTCGTGTCTAAGTATCAGAGTATATGTGGAATAAACCTCACAGACAAAATGTCTGACACCAAAGCAAGAAAAAGGCTTCGTTTAACATGGACCCGATTCTGTTTCGTTTCCCGAATACAGGGTTTCCAAATCTAAGCCCAAAATCAACTCCTGTCTATGGTAAATACAATTAATATTTTGTTTAAATCAGAAATGATGCATTAAAACAAAATATAGATTTGGAAGGTTTTGAAACAATCGTCTGAATATTGTGAGTGAAAAAAGTGATCCCACTGGGCTGTCAGCGTTGCCAACCTGATATATTGTTTATTTTTAAATGCCACTACGTCAGTTTATTTCATATATGGTATCATCTAGTGATGGTAAACCTATATGAAGCACAGAGCGCAGTATTTCTAACTTAATATAATAATATAACGTTAAACGTTAAAATGGATATGCGGAATATTTCACCTAGTATATTGTTCACAGTTTGCAACACTGCATTATTTTGGTGTCAGGGAAATGTCTGTGAAATTTGTCCCACATATTAAGATACACCCTGTATATACAGCAGGCAGTCGAAAAGTTCGTGAACGCCATCTGCTGACGAGGAATGAAAAGCGCAAGCGATGTAGAATTTAACGTGTAGAAAACGTAGACTGCCTGTGTACGTCTGCGCTAGTTTGAACTTGTTCCGCTGTGTCGCGTAATGTATGTACTGGAGCGTCACTAGCAGTTCACTAGTCACACTGCCATCATTGTGCAGTAATTTCTCGCCAACAAGCATATTCCTATCACACTGCAACCACCACATTCTCCTGATCTTGCTCCCCGTATATTTCGGTTATTCCCTCGAATTGAAACTGAAGCTCAAAGGGATACATTTTGCCACGACAAAAGTGATCCAGGAAAATGCGGCACAGCTCCTTCTAAACATTTCCAACAATGAGTATCGCCACTAATTCCAACAATGGTAGAGCCGTTGGAGCAAGTGTGTTTGCGCGCAAGGTGACTAAGTATGCCTGTTCGCGAATTTTTTTGACTGCCTTTCGTATGCCAATATCATGTCCGTGCAAAAAAATGAGGGAGTTAGAATTAATAACTGAGCTTCTATGAAAAAAGCAATTACATTATATCTTAAATAAAAATACAATAATAGTATTACCAATACGACCAGTATCCCGTTTCTGCTACCAATTCCATATTCGCTTCATTAAATTCAAGCGTTTCACATCTTAGCTATTTACAAAACTCGAAATTGCGAGACCACTTGTGCGTCACTGTATGCGCTTTCGTATGTGTTAGATAGATGTATTTCTGAAATGAAGGACATAGATAAAAAAAACATAACACCCACTCGAGCAAGGAATGAAGAACTCAAGTGTCTAATTGCAGTTCTGTGTTCTCCGCAACGGAAAAAGGTTTTTACCTCCACATTTCCCTTCTTCCTATTTCCCTTATGCTTTCAAAATTTCTGCAAAATTTAATATCCTGTCGAAGCGATTTTCATTGTGTTTCCCATTGCGGAATGCCGCAGTACGTCATAACGGTTGCAACAAAAAGCCATATTATATTTCCTTTCCATATTGAACAAGCACACACTACTCATTCATACAAACACAGAAACACACATACACACAAATACACTCACATGGACCCGGACAGCCTAGCAGTCTGTCCAGAGAAGCTAACTATAAAATGTATAAAAGAAAGGGAGAGACTGAAACTCGCTTCATAGTTTTCTCTGCGCTTGGTTATTTCTTGTTGTTTACCTTGCCGGGCCTGAATTACTCGTGGGTACACTTTCAGCGAAATAGTCCGTGATCATTTAACAAGCTGAATTGTCTGTCCTTGTACTGTTTTCTTTCGGTAATAGTTAAAACGTAGATCATGTAATTAATAGCCCCAAAGACTTTTCGTTTCCTGGTTATTAATGCTGTGGTATTTTGTTATAGCATATATACTACTGCTACGACGAGTTATTGCAGCAATCCTGGCTAAAGAACGTAGCATTATTTTTCCCATATGTGTTTATTAGAACCAGAGCTTCCCTGATAGTGTATTTTTATCGATAACTTAAATTTTCTGGTTTGGAAGATTATAAATTACAATAATTATAAAGTTATAAAAATATTTTTCTATTTTTGTTATATGAAAAGAATCAAATTCCAATAAGTTTATTTTTTCATCGCTAGAGAGCAGTATGCTAGAAAACAGCAGAGTCCTCTAACGTTGATTTTTAGAACTCGCTGAATGTTTACAGCTAAATAGAGGAAACTATTATTTTAGGTTCCTTCATAGCAAAGCTGTAGCAAAAGGAACCTTCTATTCCCGCTCATGGTGTCCGTCTGTCCGTGTTCAGAAGTTGATGGTCAGGAACTACAAGGTGTAGAGAGATGCTTGAAGTGTCGTTAGAAAAGTCTTTATTAAACTAGCTTTTCGTTCTTGAACCCGTTCTGGTTGGTGTAGTGGTTCAATGTTACGAGCTTATTTCATTAACAAAAAATCAATTGTTCAAGTTGCTTCCATTCAGTTAGACCTAGCTGCGCCAAACTTGGAATAAACATTATTTTTCTCAAGTGCTGTGGATTTCTCGGAACCTAAGCATTGTAGTTATCAGTGTTGACAGCCTATTTTATAAAAAAAAATAATGCTAGCATGGCTAAAACGCTATCAAGGGACCAGAACCTTTGTGATTGCTAGTAGAATAGAAATTCTAACTTGTTTGGTTATAAATAAGTTAAACAATGTTTAGGTAAAGCTATTTGGAATAACTAAGTAAAAAAAATGTTATTTTTTGTAAGAAAGAATGGATTGAGAAGTTTGAAGATTTATAGGGAATCTACATTTAAATCATAGAATATGTGTAAAATCATGGGATAACATGACAAGGAGGAACTGCAATTGGCGGGGAGGGATTAAAATGGATGCATTTGGGCGGTAAAAAGTACATAGTATTGAGGAACTAGAAAAATTCTCTGCTACATCCCACAGTACGGCCTGCGCGGAGGTTTAAGAAAAATTTTCTATTTAGATTGTTTTTCTCTTCGTATCAATGATAAGATACTAATTTCTTTTTATCACATTCGAAAAGCAAGTCTTCATTCTAGAGCATAAACTTTGTACTGTGGTAAAATAAAAAAAAAATAACAGAATATCTTTCAAAGTTTTATTGTATGCATTATGTATAAGCTTGAACATTGATTTCTTGTTTTTCAAAAGTTTTTAGCAGACTTGAGAATTTAATTATTTCTCATTGCAGTAATTTCTTTTGTTTCTTCGTTTTGAAAAAATTAAGACGGAAAGTCTTCTTGTCCATAATACTTTTTTTTATATTTTACGTAAACAACGTGAAAGATAGTAAGTGGGTTTTAACTACTACTCTTTTTTCTAATTCCATATTTCCTTCCTGAATATAATACGAATATATGAATATTCATTAAAGAATCCGTTTAGCTCTTTATTCTTTTTTTTTCTCTCCTTTACAAAGGAAAGAAGAATACGCTTGAAACTACAGACGCAAACACAGTATTCGACATTAGAAAAAAAAAAAATAACGAAAAGATATCACGTAGTTAGCCTGTTATCTTTATTAGAGAGAATAAATCTTTCTTTAACAGATAGAAAGTCGGTGAAATTATTCCGTCTTGAGGGAAATCTCTAAAGTAAACAAAACGTTATTTTTTAAATCATCTGTGAAAGGGAATGAAAATTCTATTTTGTTTTTCTTTATTTTTGACCAGAAATTAGAAAGTAATTTATTCATCAACGTCAGAAACTGTTCAATATACAATTTTTGCTTTAAAGACATTGATATTCCACTTTACTTAATTATATAATATTATGATATGTAGATGCATAATATGTGCTGAGTAAGTTAAAAACAAAACAGTACATTTCTGAAATAATGCCCCAAATTTCGGGAGGTAATTATTCACATCCAAACAACAACAAAAAAGTTCGTTTGAAGAAATATTGGAATATGCCTATTTTTGGGAGTACAGGCGCTCAAAGTTAAGGAAGCATCGTTACAAATTACGTTATATCTCGAAATGTAAATCACATTCAAAGTAGTATCCACTACACCGATTTAAGTCATGTTTACGATTGGTAGTTCATGCAGCCTGAAGGACATTTCTATCCTTCTCCTACAAAACCAATTATTTCTTTGACAATAAAATTCTTTTGTTGCGAATCTTCCCTAAATCATAAACATTACTTCAGTGGAAGTATTGGGTACTACTTTGACTATCATTTAATAAGCCGACATGGTTTATGTCATCATATGTCAAGTTATGACGACATTCGTGACGATGCTGAAGTAAATTTGAGCTCCTGTACTTCCTAAACTACGAATAACCAAACTATTTCTATGGCTGATTATACCAACTATTGTTGGTTTAGGTTGCCTAGGAGTGATGAAATTACGGTATTGTTGAAGATACATTATGGTGAAAGCTCAGATAAAGCTTGACAGTTTTAATTGTTGGGCAGTCACCATAGAAGACTGGACTGGATTGGACTTTTAGAACAGTTTCTTGTTGGTTTAATTGAAAAAGTGAAAACTTAAATACGTAGAAACGTATTCTGGGAGCGGATTATATTCAAAGTTAAATTGAATAATGTGGCTAATTATTGCTGTTTACTGGACTGGTTACAGATAAGGAGGGAGAGTACAGTGGAAATCATAATTTTGATTTTGATTTCATGTTGACTCAGGAAAATATTAAACTAACCAGAAGTATTTGTATAATAAACAAAATACTGCTTAAGAATAGAAGAAATTTGGTTAAGTGCCTTTATGGTTAAGTGCACGACCGACCACAACATTTACGAGTTAAAGAAGACAATGACAAACTCGACTATAAGTCATGTCGTTTATTGTCTGAAATGGACACAATCCCCGCTTCAAGTCATCCTCAAGATGTTTATCTTGACAGTAAATGGATTTTTTCAGTAGTTTCATGAAACTTTCAAACACACATTGCAGGATCTCCGCAGACGTTTCTCAATCCCTCAAGTGTCAGCAGACGTCTCCTGTAGATACCATTATTCAAATATATCCACACAAAAAATTTAGATCGGGCTAGAGAAGAGGCCAAGAAATATCTCTGAATTGTGAAATGACGGATTTGGTCCAAGCTCTAAGGAACGCAAGCTATTGAAAACCATCTGAACGGTGGCTTGTTAGACGTACACATTCAAAAGATTTGTTCCGAACCACCAAGCACAAAAGTTTGCAACATTAGTAGGCAATACTCTGAATTCCGTGTGATTATTTCGTCAGCGTCGTTTCAGAAGAAAAACTGCCCACAATTTCTGGATTATATGACTGATTCTTTTTGTAAGATTCAATGTGCCTTTGTACTAAATATAAATATTCTATGCCACATATATATTGTATTATATATAAAAGACGAACTTGAACTTTATTTTCAATTTCAGTAAACTGAACGAATACATAGAAGAATTAATTGTATTTAATTGTAAAGTATTTCGGTAGTAGTAATTGTAATAATATGTGAATAGCTATGTGCAATTTTCGTAAGGTGCGTGCCTAGTCATTGTTCTGAGTTAATATGATATAATTCTTCTTTGTGCCCAACATCAGTGCGGAACATGTTTCGGCTCTTGAAATGAACATAGAGGGGAGACGATAGTATTTTGCGATTTTTGGAGAAGGGGTAAGATGAGATGATTTCAATTATCTTTTAATATGTTGTGGATCTACTTAAGCCTCGTCGGACTGGCCTATAATTGTTTACGGATAACATTAGGAATATAGTGTTTTCGGCACTTATATAGATGGAAGTCTATGAGAGCGGACCGCTTGTCATGATTTCTGTACTAGGGTAACTTTGGTAAACTTTATTTTTATACGGGCCAGTCTAGTAACTTTGGACTTCGGACTTCATATTTCAGTCATTTCTTAGCATACACTGGTGCACATCCCTGAATCATAATATAAAGAAACTGGCTACAGGAACGATGCGATATATTGTAGAGCAAATTTATCTTGGTCTAAAGAGCCTTTAGTCGTTTCAGAAATACATATGGGAACTTAGTGTCCCCTCTCACATGCCGAAAGTACTAAGCTGCCTATGTTTTCCGGAAAAGATTGTAGGCTCTTTAGACGGAGCTTAATTACTTCTATAAAATATCAAAAGGTAGTTTTATTATTTTCTAGCCCTCGTCCAAAATCTCTACCAAAATTTCCCTCCCATAGACTTCCATGCGTATCAGTGCTGTAGTTCCCAAATGTACTTCGGAAACTATTATTGGCTTTCTAGACGAAGCTTAATTAGGTCTGTAATATATCAAACCTAGTTGAGATTACCTCCTACCCGAGGGACAGAAATTGTCCCCTCGTGCCGAAAAAGGTACCTTGTCGATGCTTAGCAGAAAAACATATTTTCCTACTTAGGGCGAAGAATACTATCATGCCGTATTGGTCGCGTTTTAGGCATGCTGCCAATGGAAAGTGGATCTAGCTCTTTGTGGTAATTCTCGCCTGAATGTTCAAACTTATAGAGAACATCTACAGATGAAGAAGATATATTCCCTGCGAGAAAGGCAATGCATAATGCTTAGTTGATACACCTAATATTGTGACAGTAAATATTCAAACAATATCAACATATTACAAACTATGCAAGGAGGTAGACAGCTTATCAGCCCGCGATGACAGATGGATGGTCACGGTACCCCAACTAACACATATACCACTTGACATCAGTTGAACCATAGTGTGCAGATGGTTGATTGGCTGAGTACTGCCTCAGACATATTAAAGTGTGTATCTGGTACACATGCTAACCGTCAGTATCACCTTGGATAATTCTTCAATAGATCTGTCATTTGGAATGTCGTAGAGTGGTCTCGATTCTGGTAGGTTATCAATGGTGCTCGTTGACACAATTCTCGTAATACCAGAAGATAGACACACCACATACGTTTCTTCACGAAGTATCCAAGTTGTCCATCATTTGCCATTGGTTACAAGGCGTCTTAAACTTTCTGTCATCCAGCGTGTCTGAGAATGACAGGATGTTGCCTAAGAACACCTTGTCTGGATGATATTAGGCGATTATTTATTTGCCCGTCTAGAACAATGTCTCAGTTTTCTGGAACATCCTGTATTCACCTTTGTTTACTTTGCCAGCAATATGTATGCAGTTCTTAATGGGTTATATTTGTCTTTCATTATCTATGTTCAACATTATTCAACTAAGTATTTGTAAGGAGGTGATTTCCTTAGAATAGTTTCTACTAATGTAACAAAGATAGTAGCGGCTCAATTTTCAACCGTTTTCGCTAATGTCTAGTGCTTAATTAGTTCACAACTATTAACGTCAAGTGTAGCTCCATAATAATCCGTATTACACAAGAATACCAGAAGAAAAGAACACATTAAATATTCTGTTCACAAGGTGGCTATTATTTTCTGACAACCTATCCTTTATTCATTATAATAACATTTTGTTATGTTTCAGAAACATCTATTGCTGTGAATTCAGGTAATAAATACCGTAAACAGTTTATAGATAAGAAGAACCCGAAGCAAGACAAAAATTTAAGAAGAGTTCCTATACCTTAGTTCCCGATGACATTTACAATTTCATCTGTCATTTGTATTACTGTAGTCAGTATTGCCATACATGATTTAGTCTTCCTTTAGATAGATTTAGAAGAAAAATATTCCTATTGAGATCGGTGCGATATCTAAGTATATATAATCTCTCTCTCTCTCTCTCTCTCTCTCTCTCTCTATATATATATATATATATATATATATATATGAGCTCCTGCGTAGCCTAATCGGTAGCGCGCTCGACTTCAGTGCGAGCGGTCCCGGGTTCGATTCCCGGTGGGGGCTCAAAAATTTCGGTGTTGACCCAGCATCGTGAGGACAATTGGGAAGCTGCTGTGAATAAAAGACAGTGGCGATCACAGTGAGAGCTTCGGCTCTCCTCTCCCAACCCGTCTGGTCAGCGTGGGAGCAGTAGACCAACTCCTCCCTTCGGGGAGAGGCCTCATCCATTAGTGGATTGAATATGGCTGTGATTTATTATTATTATATATATATATAAATATATATATATACATTTATTTATTAACACGCTAGCGGCCATAATTTTGAAGATATTTGAACCAAATTGTTATATGTTGTTTCTAGGCTTAATAGCTCGGTTAAGTTCGTTAATGAGCAAAATCGGTCGCCATCGTGGATCGAAAATGACCGCCGAACCCATTGTTGTATAGAATACACAGCCTAAACGGCTGCAGCTAGAAATATCAAATTTGGTAAGACAATGCATTATCACTTGTATGTTACTAAAACATTACATGATGTATCCGAAGACGCTATCTTGGATCCATAATGGCGGACCTAAAAAAACATTTTCCAAACCATTTGAGCTAGAGAAACGAAATTTGACATAAAAGTGCATTATGACGAATAGTTTAGGGAAATATTACAACATTTGGGAATAGTCGCCATCTTGGAGCCAAAATGACCGCCCAAAATCCCATTTTGCACATCGTTTCAGCCGGACAAATGAAATTATCCTTGAATGTGTACCATCACAAGTGGGTCACGATAATATAAGTCATAAAGTCGACAGCTTGGATCCAAAATGGCCGCCCCAAAAGCCCAATTTCCAAATCACTGAAGGTAGAGAAACGAAATGTTTTTGAAGGTGTATGACCAAGAGTAGGTTACAATAAATGGGGCAAAGCTTCCCTTTGGGGGCGCAGCCCCCCGTGGGTGGGTGCAGATGGACACCATGGTGGTGTAGTGCTGCAGGGAGATTTTGGTTAAGATAAAGGATGCGCATCCTCTCAAAAGCACTGAAGTTGGGGGCGAATCCCCTACGGGGGTCTGGGGGCAGCGCTCCCAGCTAAACAAAGCGAGTATATATATACGTCTTGTGGGGTATCGTTGAACAGCTCTTGATGAATAATCAAAAAAACAATAAATAGCTCGATAGCGCTCATATAAGGCGAGATTTGAATTTTAGAAAATAAAAAAGACTTCGAGATCTAGCTTAGCCTGTAGGCCTACCGAAAGGGATTTTTTCTTGATTTAGTTAGTCTCTTCGACAATTGCTGGAAGCGGGATGTAATGTAATGATTGTACCGGTTAAAATTTAAACAAATAGGTATTTTAAAAGTTATGTAGGTAATTTGATGTATATGAACCAGTATTCTCCTGAGAAACTATAAGACATAATATGCATGTCATGTTTTATAGTAGATTGTATTTTTTGCTAAGTTCTTATGTAAAAAAATGATTATTTGAAATGACTACTTTAAGGACTGCAAGCTAAGTATGTTTTTAACACATCATCAACAAACGCACGAATAATATTGATGTGTCGTGTGATAGCTGTTACATTAGTCGCCAACTACAGTGTAAAAAATAATAATAAACTAAAAAAAACATTATTTTCTTAAACAACTCATACTAAAAAGTAAAAAAAAAATGTTTTTGCGTGACTAAAAAGAAAAGCATGAGGCGCTGTCACATATACAGTCACTTCATAAATTCTTCAATTGACGCGCTCCATGCTTTTCTTTTGAAAAGTCATACCTTCGAGTTATTTCGCTGTTCGGATACTTTTTCTCAAGGTAATATTTTGTGATCCAAATCCTAAAGTGTTCTGCAACCAGCCAAATCCCATGTCATTGCTGATTGATTTCAGGATAAAGAAGTCTGTATTAAGCATATTAAAATATATAGAAATATATAAAAATAACAATAAAATATTGTATAGTCACCCTACTTACGTCGCTGTGCAAAATTTCATCACTGTATAAAGTCGGGAAATGAGTTAAATTAACATTGCCAGATTTGAAGACACAACAAACAATTGTGAAAAAAAATGTA
>JAGDQP010000712.1:115189-146597 GCA_022664845.1 Lepisma saccharinum
TTCTTTTACTTTTTTGTCTATAAACTTTCAATCAAATTATCTTAGTTTTTCTTTACTTAAAAGTGTACATCATTTGTACAGTCAGGGTCAGAAGTTATTACCATACATGGAAAAACTTTCATAGCACGGTAGCTGTGGTACCCGGACAGCAAGAGGGTTACGTGGACGATAGTGGTTCTTTTATACTAAAAGGTTTATAAATAAACCGAAGTAAATTAAGATTTTGTTATTCCCTGTTCTCTCTTTGTGTTGTTAAACCGCAAAGAAACATCTACTTTCTTTTCCTTTTCCTCCCGTCGCCGCTTTTGAACGTTCGCCTATGACAGGGGTGTGTGTTCACGACAGCAGTGAACAAGTTTCCATTGGGTGATGGTGCAAGTCGGAAGATTTTGCACTACCGAACAAACTATTTAGATTTGTCGAGCAGCTAGATTTAAAAATATAAATATTATTTTAAATTTGAAAAATTACCAAAATTTGACACGACCTCGTACACTAAAATGGATCTATCTCTGTAACCCTTTGTCCTAAAGAGTTTATCTTTGGCTTATTTTAAAGCTACAAAAATAGGCTTTCATTTGATGCCTAACTTTATTGAATTTACAAAACAAATTATTTTTAAAAAATTCTTTAAAAAAAATCAAATTTTGATTTCTAAGAAAACAACAATTTCAAAAATTTAGAAAAATTCACAATCTTTCTAACATCCTCTTACCTCTCTGTAAGTTTCATTTTAGGATCATCATTAGACCAGCAGGTACGATAAATAAAATTTTGTTTAGAAAATATTTGAGAACTTTTTTAAACAGAAGTCTAACAAATTTACGATAGTAGGGTTAACGTTTTGCTAGGTCTGCATTTTCGAAATCATATGGTAACCTAAAAAGCTTAAACAATGAATCCATTCGCAATGAACGGGAACAAAACCTTGGTTATAGTAGTTTGTCTTGAAAAAAACAACCAACCCAGTACCTTGTAAAATGCCTGGTGCTAACTGTAGTCTATTGATCTTTTCTTAAGTCCAGGAACTGTTGCAATTTCTTTTCAATCGTCACATTCTCGCCTTCTGATATAGTGTAAACTAGGACAGTTAGCGTGATGGGATGACTTTACAAACTGAATCAGTTGAAAAAATCCAGAGCGTATCAGGTACTGAGGAATAAGCGAAAGAAGGAGGAGAAGGTCTTGATGGTGAAGAAACGTAATTTTCATTTCATCTTTATCGTTACCTTTTTCTAAATATCATAGCCACCATCTGTTGTCTTATATCGAAATAACACATCCATTTATTCCATCAAAGTTCAACTTCTCTGGACAAGGCACGATCAGATAAGTAGCTGATAATGTTGCACACTAAACGGCTTAGCAGTTAGCTTATTCCCGTGCTTTACTTGTCATTGACTGTGACATTGATTAGAAGATATCGTCGCTTACAAAAAGCTTAGCACAAGCACGTGATGGTTATTCTGTTTGACGCTAGCCCCACTAAGACGTGTTGATAAATATTTTGTGGGTGCACACTGTATCACCGCTTTACACCATTCTAAAGATGAATAATACATGCCAAATTGAGTACAGGGGAGACAGATAGGGAGTATATAAACCGTTTTAGTACAATTTAATTTATTTTGGTACAATTTAAATGATACATTTCCATCAAAATATTAAAATTTGACTGCTATGTAGAAACACACCTAGATCATTCAAACTGATAGAAAATAGGTCAGGGAAGGTTCGTTTGGGTTGGTAAAATTAGATATTTTGTCTTTATAGATGTTTAATGACTGAATTCACTGGGAATCGGATTTGAACTCACCTGTTTACATTTGTTGAAGTTTGTGAATAACATTTTAAAATGTATGCAATTTTCTAAACACACGCTTAACTTGCATTTATCGTATTAGCTGATGGTATGATGGTACCAAAATAAAACTTAGGAAGATGTAAGAGGATAACACAAAGTATTTTTTGACATTTTTTTTAGAAATCAAAATTTGAAAATGGAGAAATTTTTGAAAAATAAATTTTAAAAAATTCTATCAAGTCATATGAGAGTCTATTTTAGTAGCTTCAAAATGAGATAAAGATAAGCTCTCCAGGACAAAGCGTTACGGGCTTACAGAGATAGAGTCATTTTCGTGTACGATGATGTGTTAAAATTTGGCAATTGTTTTGAATTTTCAGTAATTTATATTTCAAAAACTAGAGGCTCAACAAATCCAAAATTTAGGATTTTTTATATGCTTTACAGGTAGAACTTATGAAGTAAATTCATTGAAATCTGAGATGGTGAGGTAGATTTATGCTTAAAATTGTGTTGATTTGACGTGGAATGACCCCAGCGATAATTTTAAGCAAACACGCAAAACGGAAAGAAAAGCTCCAGCATAGCAAAGCGCAGGCGTAAGAGATAACTCATCATTCACATCAAAGTATAGGACAACAGTGACGATAAGCATAGCTTCTAGGGAGGCCATAAAAAGGTCTCAATTACAGCGAAACAAATAGAAACGATTTATTACCTGCTACGTGGACGGGTTGGAACTTTTTTCATGCATTGTTATTACCCATTTGTAAAAATTTCTTTTGCGATAAACTTCGAAATGGATGAGCCAGTTTATGCTTTGTTTTCTATAAAGTACAGAAAATTAAGTATTCTTTAAAATACTGAAAACCGTACTCAAAAGTATTTGAAACTTATTCTCAAAGAAATTTTGCAAAAGGCAAAAAAAAAAAAAAAAAATCTTTCGTCTGCTTACTGTACAAGGGGTTTAATGATTTTGTGATGTCTTACTAAAATTAAATATTATACATTTCTGATACACTTTTGTTTTTATGACTACTTTTTATATATGTCTTATATACATTTCGTTCACTATACCTAGGTATATTTGATAAAATCATGGTTGGTCACGTTTACGTCGAATTTCGTGAATCTATAACGAAAAAAATACTTCATGGTTCAGTTGTTAGATGAAGAGGCTGTCCGGGTTCATTCTCTGCTCATATCAACACTTACTTGTTTTCTTAGGAAAGAGAACAATGTCTAAATACGATTTAACTTATAGAAAGCCACTTGTTCACATGTTTGTACGTTTAAAGCTTACATAAACGATACAAGAATGACCAATTTTGTGTGCACTATATATACAAGTGTTCTATTTTTCTACAGTGCAAACATTGCATTTTTCAAACTAGTTACATTAACAACTAAAGAGCTTCAAATAAAGCCTACGTATACGAAAAAAAAATAAGGGTAATAATTTTATACTTAGTTAATTACATACTTTCTGCACTATTTCTACGAAAATTAGTTTGGGAAATCCCTCCAAGAAACTGTCCTCTTTAAAAATGTATAAAGTTATAATAAAATGTCGTTTATCAGGAATACAAAACATCCATCATTGGTTTTTACGAAATGCCAGAATGAGATGTGGGATAAATAATACTTGTATGCTATTTTATAATCGTTCAGTGTGCGAAGTTTCAAGGCGTACTTATCAAAACATAATATGTTGATCACCACCGAATGTAGCCACATGTGCCTGACTTTTCTTGTTGTTTGCGAGACAACAGGTTACTAAATAGGCACCCTAAAATGATGTCTATTGAATGACACCCACGGGATAAAAATGCAATATATGTAGATTAAAACTTACTTTTTTCACCACGAGCTTTTTGCAATGTCTTAACCTGGTCCCTTGGTCTGTGGTGTGTTAGGGCGTCCCAACTCCTCGCTACGAACAACGATGGCACAGGCCAGCAGCGGAGACATTCCAGGGACGAGACGTAACTATCTAATTAGTCAAATGTTTTACCAGCGGAGCACATCGGTGCGAGTCTACACAAGGTGATTTGTGTCAACGATAAAACAGCAAGAAAGCCTATAACAGGGTCAGTAATCAGCTCAGGAGAAGAACAGAGGAATGGACTAAAGAGAAATAACACCCACGTCGTTAATAGGCTTTATTATCAATTTTAGTAAATACTATTTTTTTCATTTACTACCACTAAGTATATGTTTTGAACACCCAGTAACAAAGAATATTTTATGGGAGACAGTGAGAGCTGGATAGGCATGTAGGATAATATCAGGTAAATTTAACATTTATTTGCAGCAGCATTACAAAATCAGGTACGTACTCATCCTTTTAAGTAACTTTTATTCATTCGCAACCACAACTCAATAGTAACGTAACACATGTGATGACGAACACTGTATTTTCAATAACTAGTAGCTGCGATTACAATTTAATTAACCTTGATTCATGGATTTCTTTAAAACATTGATCGTAACGTTTGATAATTGCGTTTTTACTGTGTGTATGTTTCGTTGTTTGAATGAAACTATCTGTACTTGCATGGAAGAGTTCTGCACAGTAACCGCAAAGGCAAAATAGGGAGCTTTATTGTCATATCTTATGTTCCCTATATTTATTTATATTATTTATATATTTCATTTAGAACACCACAGGAGAAACAAATTAGAATGTTCCATATTTTAGATTATTTCCACCATTAGGAATATGAATTTGTTTAACATTCATGTTATGAAAATCAATTTCTCTTACTCTTTTACTTATATCATTATAGGTTGAGCTCATTCTCCAAGTTGGTGACTTTTGTATAATATTTGTTCGTGGTTTTTAATAACGAAAGAATCCTGAATTCTTTGTACTGATTTTGGTTGATGGCACATGTATCTGAAAGTTTCAGAGCAGATTGATGCAATCTATTCTATTTGTAAACACTTTGTAAAGAAAAATCGTTTCATGAAGAGTACGTCTATTCCCAAGACTCATCATGTTGAAGTTTTGTATTTAATATTTTTCTTCTATCAGTTCTCGGGTATACGCGTGTTTCTATGTATACCAGGAATCTTGGGAATTTTGCTTGGATTTCTTCCAGTTTGTCTGAGCTATGTGCAGTACTTGGATTCCAAACAATGGTAGCGTATTCAATTTTTGATTTTACATAAGAGGCCATGGAGAAGACCGAGACGTCATTGGGAGGACAATATTAGAAGAGATCTTCGAGAAGTAGGTGTTCGTGATTAAAACTGGCTTGGTGTTGCCCAGAATAGAATCCAATGGCGAACGTTTGATACTGCGGCGATGAACTTGCGAGTTCCATAAGCCAAAGAGTTAGTTATGTTTGAAATAGACGCATGGGAGTTTCTGCCTTCCTGAAATCCTTTCCCATTCTTGTTAATAATCCCAGATTTCTATACGCTTCGTTAACAACTTTGTCTACATGAACGTCAAGAAGCAATTTGGTATCAAATATTATTCCTAGATCCTTTATAGTTTTGGGTTATGCTAGAGGCGTGTTATTAATATCATATTTGAAATGCACGGTTGTCTGACGTCTTGTAAATGACATTACTTTGCATTTGTTAACATTAATTTCAAGTGAGTTATTGCTACACCATTTAACTATTTCGTTTATGCCAAGCTGTAGATTTTCACCATCGTTCATTGAATTGATTGTAAATTTTTAAGTCATCAGCAAACAAAAGTTTGTTAGATGTTTTGATACATGCAGGGAGATCATTAATGAACAATAAAAATAATAGGGGTCCTACGTTCGACGCTTGAGGCACTCCCGAAGATACAGGATATGCTTGGGATATATCACGTTTGTAAACAAAATATTGTTTACGATCATTTAAATAAGACTCAAATAACTTAACCAGACCTGGGGAAAAATGAAATTTCCTAAATTTTTCCATGAGAATACTGTGATTTACTGTATCAAATGCCTTGGCAAAGTCGGTGCATATTATGTCCACTTGCTGGCCCTGTTCTAAGGTTGAAGTTATGTAGTCAGTAATGAGGTAAAGGTTCGTTACAGTTGATCTACCACTGAAGAAACCACGTTGAAATTCTGATATTGATGGTCTGACATGAATACTGATTTTTTGGTATAATATTGATTCAAATACTTTGACAAATGTGTATAATATGGCAATTGTCCTATATATTTTTTTATTTAAGATTTACTATTGCCTTTAGGAATGGGACAAATTTTCGTTGTTTTCCATTTATCTGGAAACACATTACAAGTGATTATTAGATAAAAAAGGATATAAAGTGGTATCAATAGGGGTTCTTCACAGCCCTTTACTATATATTGCGGAATATCATCAGGGCCTGTTCTTCCTTTTGATTTTAATTTTTTTATTGCATGTCGTATCTCACGCAGTTCAATATGTGAGACCATAAGTTGACCTAATTTATCGCTCAGTTTAAGCGTTTCGGTTTGCTTGTAATTACCCTATGTATGTTCTTTCTTATAGACACTTTGAAAATACTCAGGAAAGTAATTCACAATCTCGTTGTCGGTCTCTAACATCCGGCCATTATATTTATGTTAGTGTATTACCATTTAAATGACGAGTCTTCTGTTTCATGAAGTCCCAAAATTGAGCTGGATTGGTTTCAATTGCAGATTCAGGCAAGGTTATATAGGTGTTGTGCGCTGCTTTGATTTCATGCTTTACCTCCGCTCTTAATTTACAAAATTCGTGATAATGAGAATGAGAATTATCTCCATTAGCTTTGTACTTTTTATGGTAATACGCCTTTCTTTTAATTTTCTTTACTATATCTGCATTAAACCAGCACGGATAATTACGAATTGAGTGTTTTTTAGGAGGGATACATTTATTAAATGTCAACAGCCACGTTTACATCACAAAGTTTGTTAAGAACATGCCAATTAGTCTGCTTAATCTCGTAATATAGTTGCATAAAATTAACCTTCCTATAGTTAAATCCTGATACCTTGCTGTGTATTTTCGCAGTTTGTCTAATTTTTTGTTTTATATTTAAGTATAAAGCAGGATGATATACATCTTCCTTAACTAAGGGATAAATTTCTTTGTTTACGATAACAGAGTCTAAATTAGTGAGTACTAAATATAATGTTTTTCCGTAACTATTAACTATATCATTAATTGAGTGTAACTCATAGAGTGACATGAAATTGTGCTGGCTTTTATACTTATTAGGTGCTTCGGTGAAACTGAATTCGCTACCATTTATATCTGATAAATTAAAGTACCCAATTACGAGAATGTAGCAACCCGGTAAACACTTTTTCTCAATAAATTGAAATAAATACCTTATCATATACCTCGGTATCAGAGTTAGGGAGAAAGTATAATACACAGACAAAAAAGCTTGTTTTTTGACATGAAATGTTTGCTAACACACAATCTGTCCCCAGATCAGAGCAATCTATCAAGTTCACTTTGAATGTGTTCTTTTTTACTCCTAGTAATATCCCCCCCCCCTCTGTTTGGCACATAGCTCTGCCCTCCTGTCGCACCTGAATACACATTATCTATCGTCAAACAATTCACTATCGAATATTCCAGAATTAAGCCAACTTTCACAAATTCCTATGATATCATAGTTGCACGAAGTAACCCTGCAAAGGAAAGTATTTATTTTTGTTAAAAGACCCCCGCGAGTTTTGGAAATAGACACTTAAGAATTTATTTTTATCACTTCTGCTCTCAGTCTCTTTGCTGTCCGCGTTTAACTGGTTGTTTATCAAGTCATTAAACGGAAACTTACCTTGTTTTTACAGTCATTGCTATAGCAGCCTGCTTCCTTGAGTTTCTTCTACGATTTTTGTCCTGATAAGCGGAGTTTCCGCTGCTTCCTTCATTCAAGTGGTTTGCATCCAGTGTTTCCAACCCCTCATTTTCAGATCTTCTAACGTATACACTTTGTTATCGATGTATAACTTATCGAACCTGAGAATAGAGGAACCTCTACGTCACCTCTACACAACGCGCTTTTAAAGTTACCCACGCTAAATAGGTTTCTAGGAACATGTTCGCACTGCACAATCAATTATTTGGTTGGGTTGATGTTCGATGACTGATAGTGCATTGATGGCTTGTTGTGACATGCAAACATGTTTCGTTTTCGCTATTCAGCACGTAGCACTTTGTTGCATGTATAGAGGGAACATTTTTAACATACCACCTGAGAACATTGCAAGAACACCCTTCTCCATTATTGTTATGTAAATTAGTTGTTTATTGACTACATATTTCATTAACAAGGAGTATTTTGTACCTCAAATAGTACCTTACACCATAATGGCAAATCCTTCTTACTTGACTATGGTTTCAACCTTCTCATACTGAATTTGGCGAGGTTTTTCCAGACCCATACACGACTATTACATGGAACACTTTTATTCATACGGCTAGCAAATATAAAAGTGTCGGTAGAGCAATATATATATTACTTATTTATCTTTATTTCAGGGTTTAATACTTAAATAGTTAGTGTAAACTAGGTCTAGTATCATTTAAGTTTACCTACAAAATTTGCAATTAACAATCTCAAAGAAAACAAACTTCAATTAGCATCTCGAAGTTTCTTTCTGAAACACAATTTTATTATTTACACTTTACGTTTCAGAGAAAGCTTATATTTTTGTGTATTTTGTTGATTCATAAACTTGCGCACATCATCTTACAGAGTTGCCTATCACAGCATTAGCACTTCTTGAAATAGTTCTTAGTTTTTAAAATTCGTTTTTCAGTTTATAATTTCTTTTCATTTCATTCTACTTCTATCATTTTCCTTTTGTCTCAATTTTCATTTCACACTTGGCACAAACCAAAAGTTTATGGCCAAACTCGTTTTCTTTGTGCACTTGGCACAAACCAAAAGTTTATGGCCAAACTCGTTTTCTTTGTGCACTTAGCACAAACCAAAAGTTTATGGCCAAACTTGTTTTCTTTGTGCACTTGGCGGAAACCATAAGTTTATGGTCAAGTTTGTTTTGTTATCTTACTTGACACACGTTTATTATATATTTACATAATTACACAATAACACTCCGAATTAGCTTCTCATCAATCAAATAACTTGTTTCAATTCACCATTGTTCATTTACACAAGTTATATATTAAATATCATCATTAAACAAAATTTAGAACAAAACAAGTTAATAACACTACAGAGCAAGAACATCAAAAGGCGTTACGTCATTTCCGCTCCACGTTTTGATGAGCAGTGGTTTTCGTCTGCAGCTCTCCCATGATGCTCAAGCAAATTGAACTCTCCCATGATACTGCCCTGTTAGGATTCAGCTGAAGCTGGTATGCTAAGTCTCCAACTTTTCAACGTGGACATTCTACTATTTTGTTTACAGCCTTGAATTATGATGTCGTTGATCCAGATCGACCTGAACCTGGCATCAGAGTTTTCTTTCGCGCTATTTTTAACTGCAAAATCACGTTGCTAACATTAATATTATGTCACTACACACAAATCTGCAAGTATACGCAGATAGTACCACGCGTCTGTACATCTCACACGAGAAGAATTATACATATATATTCACTTAGGCAGATATTTTCTTTATTTAGTACGTAGATTTTCGTATTTGCCCTTTGTTATCTTCCTCTTGTTCTACAAACACTCAAGAAATTGGAAACAATATGTTACTGCGTCAATTGCTGATACTAAACCTCTATTATAGATAAGAAAAAACCTAAAAACATGTTCGTGTTAAGCGAATCATATATTTGTTTTAAAGAATATGTTACTATTTATGGTTGCTGTTGACTACGAAGTTTACGAAATATTGTCCTGGTAATTCTAAAAAAACAAAAACAAAACAAAAAACACCATCTTTAAAGAATACATGGAAAGAGTAAACATAATACTGCATTAAAAACATCTCTTTCAGAAGCTTATGACGCAGGAGCTTTTCTACGATGTAAATAAATTAATGCATCTCTGCGTTGACCATGAAAGCTATGGAACTAAAATATTGTTGCCTGAAAAAAACTTCAAATATCATCTCTGTGTTTTACGTGTGCCATTTAATAATCAAGAACTCAGTTAAGTGTTGCACTCTTTGATATTTTAAGACTAAAACACTAGATTAGAAGAAAAAAGAAACGTTTTCTGGAAGCTATAGACGTAAAAAAATGTAATCGTGAAAAAAAAAAGTATTCAAAAAACGAAATGTCTCTTGAAAGGCTGATATAAAAAAGAATATTGCGCTGCAAAAATAAAAGCTAAAGTAGGTTTCTAGCAGTGTTGCCATCTAAAATTATTGTGCTTCTGACTTTCTTCTTAACACTCCTAAATAATTCCAAAAACAAACTTTGTTTTCTTTCCTCGAACTGCGATTAAACATGTTTATTTTTTCTTATACGAAAATGGAGGGGAAATACGTAATGAGTCATTAGTTTACTAGACCTACTAATATATGGCCAGATGACGTGGTATTGTGGTTGCGGTGATTGACGTTTCATTAGCACTGAGGCGGTTCGAATCTTGCTAACGACATCCATTGAAACAGAATTTTTTTCTAACGTCTTTCTCTGTTCCGTTAAGCAGATGTCGGGATGCTATCACTATCTTGTTCCAGCTTCTACATTTTCCACGGTAAAGCAAGGTTTAAGAAAAGACAGATGAATATTCTTCGTCCCAGATAGCAGGGATTCTTCCGGTTTAGAAAAAAAATAAAGCATGCATTTTTTTTTCGAAAATTTCACTTTCATGTCATTATGGTTTCAATTTAGTCCAAATTTGTATTATGTAATTCAGATAAGAATGTTGCTTTTGATGCTAATTCCTAGTTCTTAAAGAGGAAGAAGACATTAAGTTTGGTTATTAAAAACGGGAGGGGGGAGCAATTATAGCTTAAATGAACGAAACAAAGAATTATCAGAGAGCAACAAAGATTTTTCATCTTTACCGTGTGGATGAACTAGAAATTAATTTTCCGTTAGTAGAAGTAATAGCTCGTCTTTTCAGGAAGCATGTGCATATGTTAACAAGTTATCACGAAACAAATAACGTGTCATACTAAGAATAATTCCGTATTAATGATTCTACTGCCCCACATGAAAGTGGAATAGTAAACAGTTGCATGAAATAAACATTTTCTTAAGAAGAACAAAACCAAATCTTTTATATTTGATGGTTTTATATAACACTTTCCTCAAATGTCTTAACAATATTCTTGTCGGTCCCCCAATTTTCCCACGGGGCTCGAACTAACGGTAAATAGGATATTCCGCTTCATAGTAGTAGTGTACGCTCGCGATTACGATTACGAAGGGGCCTCAACCAAATTCACTTGTTCTGAGCCGCAGTTTACCTTTCGTCATCACTGTATTTCTATGTAAGTATTATAAAAGAATGTTATAGGGTTTACTAACCCTTTCAAGGAATGCTAGAGCAAATGTTTTGAAAGAATTCTTTCTAGCTGATTGACAACAATCGGAGGACACATTGTGCTATTGGCTGAAAATGTACACATTACAGTAAGCCTGACCTTAAAATTACTAATTTGCTTTACAAAAACATTCTTTAAACTTCTTGGGACTAAAACGGATTCTTTGTGTGTCAAGTTTTTGTGTCGTTTTTAGAAAGATCGGTACCGCTTAATATCAGTTAGTTAAATTGTATCTTTCTCTGATTAAGATTAATGAATTCCAGGACGCTTACCTGTTTAACTTCGTTCCTTCTTCGGAAACCTCTTTTGCCACATTCAGCAGCCCAGTTGATAGAGTTTGTTCTTGTTTAGCGGTCAGAATTGGAATAGATCCTCGGCTTGATTTCTAACTACGACAAACCTGCATCCAAATTTTCGGGAAGCAGTGTTCACACACGTTCTTTCCTTAACTTCCAAAGCATTCTAAAGATGTTTTCTTCTATGCGTATATGCTGGAGCCAAAGCTGACATTAAAATTTATCTTTCCAAATCTATAACAAGGAATAAACAACTCGATTGAAATTAACTTGCTCTGAAATGGCGTAAGTTAGTAGTCAGTCCTATTACTGTACAGTCCTAGATATTCGTAATTATTTCTATAAAATTCTTTCTTGGGAACTGTCTTCACATCTTTCAGATTCAGAGTAAAATTTGCAAAACATTTGTTCGAAATTCCCAACTTTATGGCAACCCTTTAACTTTCCATTTGACGCTAAGCAAATTTGATAATCGTGATGTCGATAATATCAATATAGAGAAGGCTACATAGTTTTATTCCATAACTATGACCCTACATGATTTTTTTTTCGGTGTGAAAGTTCTAGTCAGTATGCTCATTAAGGGGCCATAGTGAATGTTGGGTAATCTGTGGCGTGCAGACGAATAAGTCCTTTAAAATCAAAATCTCTCTTTTTTTTTCAACTTAAAAAAATAAATTCTTCTAAAACAATTTTGTGGTTAATAAACAATTAAGGATTGGGATAAACTCCATCACAGAGGAACAAACGCACTTGAATTAGGTAATTTTGAATGACAAGTACTTGCTTAGACAGTACCACCAAGAAGTCGTGTATGAGGCAGGAAACAGATGAACTGGCGTCTTACTCTAACGTTGGGAGATAAATGACCACTACCTAAATTAGTAGCATTAAACGACTGTTTTCTGGTTAGACACTCATTTCTTTGTACTTTTATTCTTGAATAGAATGTAGGTCATCTGTAATTGCTGGTCTAGGTACGTGTTCAAAAGAATTTGAATGTCATTTATGGCCTTCAGGTAACTATGGCTGAGGCCAGAACAGGAGTGGTGTGAGGATGTAGGAAAGAAGTTCACCAGGGTCTATTTTCGAAGGACAATCTCAACATTAGCCTTGTGATACTAAGAATAACCTGGATTAACCTCAATCAGGATGGACGACGTGGGAATCGAACTTAGGACCTATCGAATCCAAAGCCACGCTCTACTAACCGAGATACATCTGCTCGGTGCATGATCAATAGAATGTATGCCATACGTTAAGGAACTCTTTTCTTATTTTATACAAAACATAAAGTCATCGCCGCACTAAATTGAAGTATCATCCATAATCACATAAGAGAGACTAATCTGCTCTTTCAAGCAGGGGCTTGAAATCCTTTATATCCGTTGTGTATGCATGTGGCTTCATGTAATTTTGTCATTAAGAGCATAACATTGCAATGTATATTTATGCAAAGTTTTGCTATTCTGTACCTTTTAAGTATTCCACAATGGCTCCTACACCAACATGTGTGTCACCTTCCTTCTATCCACTACAGGCCTACTATATAGAAAAATCATCTAAACATATTCTGAAACCCATGTTTCTATATGCTTAGAAGCTGGTAAAAATTTCAATGTATTGGAATTATCGAGAGAGCCTATTTCCATTTAGAATCACTGTAGCCTCAGTAACATAGAAATAGTTATAGATTTACCAAAGTTAAACAGTCCAAAATAATTTTCACTGGAAACGATTGTTAGATCTATTAATGAAAAAAAAAAAAGGTTTTGAGAAATCTTTCAAACTAATCGAACACGTACTTAGGTCAAGGCCTAATTTTTTATTTAATTTACGGTAATTTTTAAGACCCTTCTTTCAACTTTGGCTCAAGCCGAATGGGTGATGATGATGATGAGATGAATTGGTGGAATGAAGAAACGAAGAGGAAACGAGAGAACCCAGAGAAAATCTCGCATACGGTGTTTGTACACTCCAAAACTAAAATCGCATGAGTAAGGATCGAACCGATGACCCCTTGCACTAGAGGTGAGGGCTCTATCATTGAACCACCGCGGCCTCTGTCTAATTTGTATACAATAATGCTATGGATCAGAAGCTAATATTACTGAACTGAAGGATTCTCAACCTTAATTTAATTTTTAAAAAATCTGGAAAAGGACAAAACCTTGGGTTGTGCCACTAATTGGTTAGTTTACTTTATAGATAGAGATAATAGAAAAAAAAATCGTTGCAGCATTAGTTTTAGCACTCAACATAGATGTCGACGTCGTGTATGAAAGTTGAAATCATATAAACTGATTAGTGGCGTAAAGAATAATGTCAAATTATTAGCTGAAATTATATACAGAAAATTAACTTTCAATCTTATCTGCATGCGGGAGAAGAAGTGTCGTAAACAGGAATAAGGGGAGGAATATACTATTTGTTCTCAAGAATGTTCTCAAGCGTAAACGGAACCTAAGCAATTGAAGGAAACAATTGAACAAAGATGAGTGAGTAATACACGGTAATCAAGGAAGTTTTGTTTATGGTGGAATTGAGACAAAAAACACTGTTAGTAGATTAATCGTTTTGCGATCTCAATTAATAATGATAGTATATATTGACATTTTTGCTCTGTATTAATATGTGTGAGTATAACAGCCGACCTTGGAGACGACTTTTCTCCGTTAATGTTTCGAATTATGTTGAATTCACACATTAATAATAAAACTCTTTAGGGACATTAATTTGTGTATTTATTTGATAAAACGCAATTTTGATTTGCATTCTTGCTAACATCTTGAGGGGATCTATTGTTATGTTAATTTACAATATTTATAATAAATACGTTGTGACATTGTTATAATAAATACAATCAAATAAACAAATAAATTATTTTTTCACTACCTCTTCGGGCTTCCAACAGGGAAAAACTGAAAGACCAGATGCAATCCTGAATGCATACTTGTTCCCAGAAAGGAGTAAATCGGATGTTTAGAGACCCAAAGGATGCAGGGAGAGTACAAAATAAATTGTGACCCTGATGCATGCTAGATGGTCAGACTGCACGAGTGCAGTATAGTAAGAAAGTTGTGAGTACGAATACACTGTGTAGTAAAGTCAACCGTTCCTAAGTATTCAACAGAACAAAAGCTTTAACAACTGAGTAAGTTTTCTAGGTGTCACATATTTTGAACACGAACATTGTATTCAGTTTCAGAACCAGTATGAAACAGACCACAAAGGATATTGATATAGATACGGAGAATCTGTGTGTACGAGGCTTGTGAAACCACGTCTGTCATCAGTGACTAATCTTTCCTAATTGGTCAACCATAGTTTGCATCGTTTTATTATTAGCTGCTTCTGAGTTAGCTAGCCGCCTCTATCCTTATTTAAATGCATTTACAATTCGATTTGCTCTAATGTATGCACAACAACATCTTAACTCAATTGAAGATTGGACTACAAAATGGCGTTTAAAATTAAATGCTGAAAACACTACTGTGGTACACTTCACAAAACGAAGAACATTACCTCCGCACAAATTATCACTCTTTGGAACACAGTTCCAGTACAGTCCAAGTGCCACCAGTCTTGGTGTGGAATTAGATAGGCGAATTCTCTTCAAACAACACATCACAAACATCGCAGCTAAATCCATGCAACGCACTGGATATTTATATCCACTACTAAACAATAGCAATGGACTCTCCTTGAAAGCGCGGTTGCACATTTATCTGATGATGATCCGGTCCAAACTCATATACGCAGCACCAGCCTGGAACCATGCAGCAAAATCGCATCACTTACTACTTCAACGTGTACAAAACAAAGCTGCCAGATTCATCACCGGACATTCCCGTGACACTAGCATAGCACAGCTTCACGAAGACCTGGAACTTCCTATGCTCAAAGATGTATTGGACACTCGCTGCAGATTATTCTGGCATCGAATGTCGTAATCCACATATCAAGTTCTCCATAACCTTGGAACCACCATACCTCCCCGATTCACTCACCGAATGCCCCATCCCATTTAAACCCTACACACTTCATATACTTTTTTCATTTTCTTGTTGGAACTTTTACCATCTAGCCTGACTGCTTAAGTTCACCATCTTGCCTCGCTACGTAAACAACACCTTGTAAAGTATCACAAAGTAATTGTAAAATCAGATATATTGCGAAAGCCACAGTTGCTTTTCGCAAAATTTCATATACCTCCTTCAAAACAACGTCATAAAACTCATATAGAAGGCATGGGCTCACAAAGCCCGAAACTTCTAAATGAAACCGTCATGATATCCCTCCCCCCTCCCTCCAAAATCTCTATCACCTGAATTTTCCTGTTCCAGTAACAATAACATTTTAACAGTGTAATGGTAAAAATTGTGTGTCCTATAGTGATATTGTGTTTGGCAAATCCTAGGATTTTTCTGCAAATTGTTATATGTAATTTTATAACGTCCTTCCAGCGAGTGAGTTGGAGGCATAGCCACGCTGATCGAAAGTCCTTTTTCCTAGGTGGTCCTTAACGGGACAGTATAATTGTATACATTTGTCTGAAGCTTTGTGGATGGCTTAGATTACGTGTTTTGCTGGAATTCTGCGGTATGATGACCGGTTTCCATATCTATCGGATACTTTATCTTAGCACAAAAGTAACTGATATTATTTAGTACGCTTTCCATTTCTCTAGAATACCTCTTCATTTGTTCAAAGTTGTGGAGAGAAATCGAGAGATGATTAGTCAAATAAATTATAAAAGAATTTCCTTTGAAAGACGTAGTCTTCGAGGTAGATGCACGCAATTTTGATGTGAAAGTTTTGCAAAATTACGTAACCTCTCCAGAAGGAATGACGTAGGTGTGTTGGCTGAGCAAATCCCAACAAAAGTCGCGCTCTTGTATTGATTTAGCATTATTTATGAGTAAATGAGTGTAGTAAATATGGGCTTCTCTATGTAAATACAGTACGTCATTGTCAAATATTTGACGTTGTACGCTAGGCATGCAAAAAAACAAACACATTTTCTAAGAGGCCTGTTTTTAAAATCATTTGTTAGAATCAGCTTTGTAATTTGAATCATAAACATATGTTGGAAACAGCTCTGCGATTTGCTAAGCTAATATATTTTACGTCATTAATTGTTATCATTTGATTCCCATGATACTTAGCGTAAGATTTGCGTACTTCAAGCTCTGAAATTGCACTTTGTTTCAATATTCCATCAAATGAACTTTTTCATTTTTCTAAAAAGATATTCAGCTCTAAACTATGTCGCTATAATTTGATATGTCATCCTGTATAATACACGTATAAGGGTAGCAAGGTAAGTGAAAACAAGAGTCCCGTGGGAAAAAAAATCTCGGGCCCGAAATATGTTGTTTCATGACTGGGATTCTCGAAAAAATACCTTTCAGTTGTGTTATCTGTCGTATGGATCAATCAATCATTAGGATTTTTCGAAGAATTTCTTGTTAGCTACAGAGACATTTGCGTTTGAATTCTTAAATTATGTCCCAGTGTTCCGGACCAAGGGTTTCAGGTTCCTGGATTGTCACGATACTTCAAGTAGTATTTAATGATGTCTTTTCTACTGTACTAACACCATGTTTTACACACAAATCTGTCATTTAATACCGTACACATTCAATTTTAGCCCGTAAATTTTCCGCTTTCGTGCGACTATTAACCTTATCAGTTTCGTATCTGCTCAACAATCCATTATGAAAATGAATTATTAATAATTCCCAATTTTCTTGTTTCTCTTTTTATATATTCATCTACTTGTAGCCAACTTAAACTTCGCGTGTGCTGCTTTCAGCTTTGAGTGACATCTGGAGTTAAAATTTGAAACATTCCTTTCGTTCTGATTAGGATGAAAAACGTAATAAACAAGTCGTAGGCTACGACAGCTGTAAATTTCAAACAAAATGTCAACGATTTGAATATAAAATTATGTTTGGTCAGCCTATTTATGTTTTTATTTAATCAAACCCACTTACCAGACCCTAGTTCTTCATTTTCTTACTATTTGCTAAGTGAGGTGACCCTTTTTTCCAACTTATCTCTTTCTCGGAGAAGCTCTAGGAACACAATCACGTAAAAGATTAAAATAACAGCCAGTAAAACATTTTTTTTTTAAATATTGAGAAATAACTATTTCATTCATACAAAATAAAAATCCAAATATGTTTGATATTTTCAAATGTTTGGCAACACTGGCTACTATATTACCTTTTATATAGAAGTGTATAAAATATATAAACATCGAAGTATACTTTAGACTTGAGTTGCAAGTACTTTTCCGAAGTTTATAACAGCCTCTCATCCAGTCTACTAATGTTCTTTGTACTCCACAGGAGAAAGTTTTAGACTTTACAATAAACTGCTTACACAGCCCTCTTTCAGTATCTTCATATTTTCCCTTCATTTCTTTTCTCTTTACGTTTAAAAAAAAAGAGAAAAGAAAGTCCTTAACTTCCTATCCAAAATGTTGGATGTAAAGAATTTAGTAACCATCAATTTTGGTCTCCGTTTCAATCTTATGAGAAACATCTTTTTGGAAAAAGGAAGAAACAAAAAAGCAAATATGTTTATTTTCGTCAGAACTAAAACAAGTAATGTCAGAATAGCGCAATTATGTATTTTGTTTAGGTGAAGTTTGTGATACTAAAAGACATAACAGATAATATTTGACGAAGAGTTAGACACATTTTATTAAGTTTGAAAGTGTTATTTGTAATTTCTCACTGCATCAGTCTCATCTTTAAAGCAATTTCTAACTTGGAACAGCTTTCAATTTTTTTTTTGAAAACATATTTTGCGGGATGATACCATAAAAGAGCTAAACTTCATTTTCGTCAATAAAAGACAACACACAAAGATGAAAACTATGAGCTCACAGGAGACTTAAGAAAAAATATTACATTAAGACATGCTTTACAAGTTAATTTAGAAAATATTTTTGCTTTTGAGTTGAATGACCTAAAAGTATAAAAATAAAAAAATACTTCGACAGTTGATATGAAAATTCACTAATTTGTAGAATGAACTATGATGCTTTATTTTCTTGATAAAAAAATAAATAGCTTAGTAAATAAAGCATTAATACACTAAAAATCAAATAAAACGTCAAAAGCTAACGATGTGGTTTTTCTACCTATGGTACTCGTACCCCTGCCGGTATACGTGTGTCTTTCATGGAACATGACTACCTTTCATTTGAAAACTGGTAAAATGAAACAAGAATCGAGCGAGAGAAAAAAATTCAGGTGAGTATCGTTGCCATGGGAACGTGAACTAACTGAAAATTCTGGTGTTGCCAAAACATGGAAGATTATCCACTCTAATCATAAAAATAAATTGGAGGGTATTTCTTGTGAAGTGAGTGAAGTGTGTATTTCTTTCAAGAACCTTTAGCATGGAAGCCAACGTGTCGTCAATCTCAAACTTTTAACCTTCTTGACCACAACCATTACTACTGTACAAACATTAATGATTAATTATTGGTCCACAGATGTGATAGAAGTTTTATTTTAGAAAAGTACAAAGTTAATATATCAGAGTGCAAAGTGACTGCCAAGAACTAACTGAATCCTTATGTTTCACTAAATAATTGAAACAAAATTTATATGTTTCATATTTATAATTGAAGCACATAACAAATCAAAGATTGTAGCTATTTCTTTTACAAGATATACTCCAATCCCTGTTGTGACGTCACTAATTTTCTTGTAAGTGAACTATCATTTGTAATTTATTACGTCACATGTTGTTTCATCACATACTGATTTATAAATTTATATAGAATTCATTTTGTTTCTTCCAACATACAGGTGTGATGTATTTACATTGGGTTCAATTTCGTTCTATTCGTTTCCACGCTGAATATTTGACGATGCAAATAAACTTTGATTCATGCATGTTACAATAAACATTCACTTCTAGCAATATATGTAATCAAATGTATTTATTCGCCTTAGAACCAGAAGATACTATGTCCACTTTTTTAAAAAATGGCGTTAGCACTGTAGTCAAAGACCTTGCACTGAAGATCGTCAACCCCAAAAAATATTCTCTCATCAAGCGACCTCTAACGGGTTACAAACGTAATGAATGTATACAGACTTTAAATGGAACTTCAAACTATAAAAGTGTTTTGTGTCAAAAGTAGCTTTAGTGTTCATAGTAAATTCTGGTTCCAAGGGGACGATATAGATCGGCTGTTTTTCTAGTTCATGAATACTTCTTTGTATTATTACTTAGAATACTATTGTTACATAATTAAGGATTATAAATTAATATTAAAATAACAAAAATTATCAGAAATATGAAGAAGAATAATGACAATAATCGTATTAAATTTTTATTGTTGTGTAATATAAAAACAATCAATGTAACTAATTTCTGTAGCGGATTATGACTTTTTACACAACATGCGAGGTTATATAAGGATCTGTATTACAATGTAAAGATATTTCTCCTTGTGCTCCAAGGGTTAAGAACTCTATAATAAAAGGTTGACTGTGCCTTTCTTTCATTTGCCTTGTTTTTCCAATTTATCTCTCAAGTAAATTAAATGTGTTTCAATGCTTGACAAGGAACCTCCAAAGTTGGTTTGAAAATATAGTGATTTCTAAAGATTCATGCATTTTTGTTATTAAATGTGTGAACACGTAAGAGAGAGAGAGAGCGAAGAGAAGGTATAACTTTATGATTCATCGGACCCCTTGTCATCAGTAATTTCCTCTGTTGAATGAATGAATTGTTGCGTCCTAATGAAAGCACTCTTTTGTTTTATTTTTTTGTAATAGAAAATGGTGACCTTTTCCACTTCTTGTACCTCTGGGAGAATGGCATTTTAGGGAATTCATATGAGCCATTAGGGACTGCAAGCGCAAAATATCACCGGAAATTTCGTTGTTCCTTTTTGTGATGACTCAATTTTTATCCCTAATCTCACATTTTTCACCCCCTTTCATCCGTTTCCTCAACTTCCTACCAGGAATTCCGTGCTTCATTCGTAAAATTACGAATGCCCTTGCTAGAAAGAAGGAGGAAGCTGGGTGCCAAGGGTTCAGATGAGTCTACTACTACGCAAATGACTTCCCTCCAACATCATCTGTTTGGCGTTGTTCTACGCACTTTTCTAAGCCCTCACAAGTGCCGTTAGACAAACGCATATATATATACGCCCGTACACAAACATGCTTACATAGAAAAAGTTTGTTCATTTTGGAATCATGTAAATGACAAAAAATGCCCTCCTACTGGCTTAAATAAAAAAAAGAAAAGAAAAAAAAGAACAGGTTTCCTTTGGAACTGGCAAACATAAGCTAGAAAATGAGTTAGTACAGAAGCAAGTAAGTGACTTTAATGATGATGCGGGGAGAAGATCCTTGTGAAATGTTTGCATTCTCTTAACAGAATCACTGAAATATTTTGGAGAAAGGACAAACGAAGCTTCAGGAAGAACAGGGTGAATTTTGTGTGAATGGAGGGGGGTATATGTGAGGGCATATATAATGTATTATTTAAAGTGTGTCTGTTCCGGTATTTCGTAAAAGTGTAGAAGAAACGGGGTACAAATGAACACAAATGAGGGTTGTGTCTTGTTTATTTCTTCTTTTTTTTTGCTCTTTTCCTCTCTCTCTCTCAGTCATTATGCGTATGTGTGTGTGTTTGTGTGAATGAATGTATGTTTGTTAGATAAATAAGAACTGAGAGTCTGGAATGTCCTTTGGAAGAATGAAAACAGAAAAGGGATGTGTTTGTGTAGTATATGTTTGTGTGTGTGTATGGGTATAAAATATGAAGAGGGGAATATGAACAGTATTTTGTAAGGCAGAAGCTGTGGATCTTGTGAGGTCATATTAGAATGTTGCCGTCGTGTAATTCGAAACAAGATTTCTTTTGTCTGCAACGCATATAGAACAGGAATCTGTCTTTCTTCTCCCTGAAAAACACTGATGTATGTCTGATGAGGATCTTGGCTAGAAGGCCGAAACGTTACATGTAATTTAATTTTTTACGAATAATATAGTCTTGTTCAGCAGTTCAGTGTTTTTTTTATCTTAATTGCAAGACGTGCAACTATGTACTACTCTATTTGCTGATATTCAACTTGAAAACGTTTTAGGTGTTTATTGTAAATCATTCCGAATTGTTATTTTTATTTAACCTTCTGAGGACTGGATGAAATTAGTTAATTGGACGACTCAGTGGGGTGTCTCGATCCCCCCTAGCAATATATTATTTAACATAATAAGTATATTTTTTGTATTTTAAAAATTATGTTAATTCATAAGGGTTTAAATATACAGATGCTTATCAGAATAATGGAAACACCTGTAGTTGGCAACACGTCAGATGTATGGGTTGGCAGTGGTGTCGTGGCGACCGCAGCGCCGGACTGCTGGTGGTGGTGTCTTAGGTCGGTCTCCATACTACGTCAGGCATCGTGGAACAGGAGTGTGCAGTGGCTGCAGCAGACGGAGGTAGTGTAAAATGGGAGACCTCTCAGAGTTTCAAAGAGGGCAAATTGTTGGTGCTCGGTTATGTGGAGTGAGTGTGACGGCAGTGGCTAGTGTGTTAGGTGTGTCGCCAGGGACAATGTCGAAGGTGATGACGGCCTACACAACACACGGGAAAACCACATCGGGGAAGCGGAACAGTGGGCGGAAGAAAAGCATCAGTGACAGGGCACGCCGGGTATTAAAGCGCATTGTCACGCGGAACCGTCGTGCCACTGCGGCGCAAGTGACGGAGGAACTCAATCAGCACCTCCCCCAACCTGTTTCAACAATCACAGTCCGCCGCGAATTACATGACATGAACTTACGGGGTCGTGTTGCACGGGCCAAACCTCTCATCAGGGACCAGAACGCTTTAGCACGCCGCAAATGGTGCCGCGACCATGCAACTTGGACCGTTGACGACTGGAAACGTGTGGTATGGTCGGATGAGTCACCATTCACCCTATTCCAAACCACGGGCCGTGTTTATGTGTGGAGAACGCCCAAAGAAGCGTATGATCTGCAGTGTCTCCGCCCAACTGTGAAACATGGCGGCGGCACGGTGATGCTGTGGGCCGCAATATCATGGTTTTCATTGGGTCCTGTGGTCACGCTTCGCGGACGCATCACTGCCAACGATTATGTCGCAATTTTAGGAGACCACGTGCATCCTATGGTCCGGATGTTGTTCCCGGACAATGACGCCATATTCCAGGATGATAATGCACCCATTCACACAGCTGGAGTTGTTGCAGCGTGGTTTGAGGAACATCGGGATGAAGTTCAACACCTCCCCTGGCCCGCCCAATCCCCAGATCTCAACATAATTGAACATCTGTGGTCCATCTTGGACACACGACTCCGGCGACGATTTCCACCTCCATCCTCTCTCACAGAACTGGCCGATGCCCTGCACGAGGAATGGTGTAATATTCCACTTGCTACCATTCACGACGTCTATGCCTCCATCCCACGTCGCATCAAGGCTGTTCTGAAGGCGAAAGGTGGCCCGACACCATATTAATCTCGTAAGTTGCACTTTCGTTCAGGTGTTTCCATTATTCTGATAAACATCTGTATGTATCTGTATACATGATTGACTTCGTATCAACAAAAAACATACAGTATATTTGGCAGAAAATGAGTAAGTAGTGTGGGTTATTTATATGTAATATATTTATGTTGAAAAAGCAAATGTTGTCGTTTTCCGCTAATAGCAACTCTATGAAAATAGACTGTCCTCATAAGGAAATGAGCCCACTCATCCAATCTGGACTGTCAATGTGAGTTTGAACTTGCATCATATAAGACCTTTTCATCACCTTTACCGCCTTTTTATCCACAGAAGTGTCTGGGCTAAATGCTGTCGACAGTTAGAAAGACAGACAGATGGACGGTTATAATATTTCCAAACAGATTCTGCTGAAGCTTAAAATGTGCGACACATCAAATAGCATTGTTATAAAACAGATACTACCAACAGGGATTATCTACAGCAGAATTCAAACCAAAAATATATATTTTTTTAAATTATATGTCGTAGAAGACGATGTTAGTTTTTACAACATTCCATGTACTGATTATCCAAGAACATAAACTGATTGTTTTGCTTTTACCAGTTGGCATATGGAAACATAAGGATACTCTGACACATTAAGAAAATGTCGTTACGTAAGAAGAGCGTTTCATACGCTTTTACGACAGAAACTTGCGATTGGGATGTGAAACACCCCACCGCGCCCTCGGAGCATTAAGGCCTTTTTAGGGAATTTGTATGCATTTTGATTACTTAAGCTAAGGTAATCAAAATTATTTGATGTCAGCTGTTGTAGGTAAACAGAAGAACTTCAATATCTTCTCTGTGAATTTTATTTAATTTTCATCAACACGTAAATTGTACATTATTTTTTGTTGTGCGAAAATTCACTTAAGGACCTTTTTTAAAACTCTCATTACTAAATCCTTGCATTATAATTTTGCATTTCTTCTGCACTTAAAAGCAAAAATGATTACAACATCAGCAAGTCGAAGGTGATTTTAGTGTTCGCCATTAATTTTATATTCCAATTCGTTTCAGCAACACATTGAACGAGGGTATTACATTGACAAACGTGCTAATAACAGAAAATTGTCAGCAAAGGATGAAGTTGTGTGATGTGGTGTTTGTTATTTATTTCTGTTTGATACCATTAATTCCAACTGAATAAAAAGTAATGGAATTAATAGCATCAAACAGAGATAAATAACAAGCTTCGTATCACACAACGTTGTCATTGGTGACAATTTTCTGTTATTAGGACGTTTGTCAGTTTAATAGCCTCGTTCAATTATAGTGAATATACTCGTAGTTGGAATAGGGAAGATAAGGTAGAAGAAAAAAAAACAGTTGAATAATATTAAAATATGAAAATGATGTAGTATTGAACACTTACATGTTTAAGTAGTAGTTATGTAAACTTACTGATTACAGCTTAATAATATGAAAGTAAAAAAGCTTCATGCAATTGTTGTTGCCGAATGTAGTGTTTGTATTTGTGAAAATGTCAGATTGATGTGATTTAATATATTTTCAAAAAACAAAAAAATTCTCTCAAAGTAGATAGGCAAAGATAATGATTTCATGAATTTCAACTACTCGTTGAATTTGTATGCGAATTTTAAACTGTTCGTATTAAAGGAACATATTACATTCTTTTCTTTAGTTCACAATGGTTCGTGGTGTCCTCAAATCTTGGAACGTTAAGTCATTTCTCGACATCATAGAATGGTGAAATTTTGCACAGCGTACGTAAGTCGGATGACAATACTACATAATGTTACATTGTTACTTTCATCGATATTTTTATATATTTTAAAAGCATATTTTTTAATATATTTTTTAAGTATTGACTTTTTTTTATCCTAAAATAAATACTAGCCAGCAACTAGCCTGGGTTTCACTGGTTGCAGAACATTTTAGGATTTGGGTCACGAAATATTTAGCTTGAGAAAATGTACCTGAATACGAAAATAACTCCAAAAAATTATTGTTTTTTTAAAACAAACATACTGTTCTTAAATAATTCGTACTATAAAAAATGTTTTGTTTATGCATGAATAAAAGGAAAAGCATGGGGTGCATTCTTATATATTGTTACTTTATAAATTCTTAAAATTAGCGCGCCACGTGCTTTTTTGAGTCATCCATAAACAAAATTATTTTTTACTTTATAGCGCGAATTATTTAAGAAAACTATGTCTGATTTTTTTTATTAATAGCACGTGTGTTTATTAGCAGTCCCGAAAGAAGTAATATTAAAAGTTACGAATTTCATCAAAGATGGCTATATAGTGTTATTTTATATGGACATTTCAAGTATATTTGATATCAAGTTTTTTTTCGATTTCTAACAAAAATGAGTGCGGATAACTGTTTGTTTATAGTAACTTTAATTTTTTTTAAAAATAAATTAAAACATAGTATTGATATGCACATGTCTTGTAAAACGCATTAGATACTGTTGTTTTATTTTCAGTGATCAAGTTTCCACTAATTTCAAAGTTTCTAATCTTGGTACTATTTTTTTATTATTATTTTCGAAGTCGAAGTAGTTTTTAATAAAATGCAACTTATAAGCTTGTGCTAAACGACCTGAACGAAAACTTGTTCGGGAAGGGAGCGCGCTTTGAACCCACCCGAAATTTAGAGGAATGGGTCTGTCAGATCATGATAAGACTTGTCCATAAATTTGACTGAGAAAATATGGTCACCGTAGCTATATAAGATGTTAAAAGAGGTACGTTTTGTAGCGACACTTGGGTGTAAGTATTAAACAAAACGCCAGAGCAAGGAGTGTTACTATATTTGGTACTAAAGTACTAGATCTGTACAAGACGACACATCGATTAATTTGAATATCAAACATGAAGCGTGTTATAGATAAAACAGTTACAGATGCGAAAAACCATTTTTCCGAACTTTTGCATGCAACCTAGCGTCAGTCTGGCCGAACTAGAAATAAGATAAGCTAGTAGGTAGAACCCTTCGACAAAGTGAAAAAAATATTTCTGGACTGGCTACCAACATGCCATTTGGAGTGTCGTTAGTATTTATGATTGAACCTCAAACATCCGGGACACAAATCGTTCCAGCTCTCTATCATCCTGTGATGATGTCATCCAAAATGGCCGGCACAAAACAGCAAATAATGAGTAAGGTGATGGCCAAATACGTGAAACTGGTCATAGTTGTTTTAAAATAAACTTATTTGCTTGTAAAGTACTCTAGTTCAGTGGTGGATCCAGAGAGGGAATTGTGCGAGCGCTCCCCTCAAGGAAAAAAAAAATATTTGTGAGAACATTATTTCAACAATTCACCTCAGAAGAAGTTTCGATTTTTTTTTTCTGGACAAATCTAATTTATTTAGAAATGCATTTCGGAGATATTGGTTTCATATGATAAAACTTCGCAATATCAGTGGGAAATATAATAAATTTATACTTAAAAATGCATTTATTTGGGAAATATCGAGAAGGTATGTGGTCTGTTCCTCAGCCCTACACCCTCCCACGAAAATCCTTGATCCGCCCCTGCTCCAGATACAATCTTCTTCAATAACAATCTGGCGCTCTTAATGTAGAAAGTGAATACATTAGTACATATAGTTTTACTATGAAGTCAATGGAAGTTGGAAATACATGATTAGGTGACCATGTTGTGTCAAAACATTTGTCAATACAGGATGTGAGGGTTTAATCAACAGAAGTATACATAGAAATATATTATTTCTTTCAAATTTATAATATTTCTTCTGAAACAAGTTTGGAATATTCTGACAATTTAGTATTGATTTCATAAATCAACATATTCCATTCTATTGTGTAGCATTAAAGTGTTTGCAACAATTAAATACAGGGTTATCCTATAAGTAATGTCCTATGTGCGATGACGTGTACATATTTTTATTTACAATGGTTCTTAGCGTGCAGGATTTACTCTAAGGCATAGGATCCCCCTTTGCAAATACATTTCTGAAACCGAAAAAAAAAAAAAAAATGCTGAGCTTCATTCGAAAATAGTTTCCTTCTCAAAATACAGGGTATCCAACTTGGAGTCCAAAATTCCACTTTCCACAATGTTATATTAAATTAATATTTCTCAATAAACCGTAAACGATTAATGAAAATAGAATTGCGTTGTTAAAGTGAATTTGTATAAATAGGTTTGATATTAGAAGTTAAAATCTAATACCACTGGATTAGTAGTATTCCTAACCTTCTTTAAACTTTGTGAAAATTATCATACCTGAAACAGAGAACACCAGTGTTTCAAGCTGTGGATAATATACAAGAATAATATAGTATATTCTAATTATTTCACCTCGTCCATTACTAAAATTTTCTAGTATTGTGTTCTGCGCCTCAGAAGAGGATGACTATCATCAATAGGGGATGTAAAATATCCAATAAATTAACGTAGTACTCTTGATGATAATAAACTTGATACCTGCTTTGAAACGGCTCAGGCTGGGAAACTAGTGATGTAAGAATCTGTCGAGAAGGTCGGTCAGAGTTATTTCGAATAACGCATCCTGGCATCTGGCCTGTGTGACTGAGAAGATATCCTGAGGAAATCTCTAGTCCCCGTCGCAATATTGCCCTTAAAATACTGAAAAAAAAATCCCGTTTTTTGTAAAAAAAATTCCCGAATTTTAAGTTTTCTTTAAAAAATAATGGAAATTTTGAAAAAGTGTGCCAAAAAGATGCAACAAAATTTCATGGTTTTTAAATTTGTTTCCCTTTCGTCTTTTCTGGAGGCGAGATTTTCTTTTTCGTTTTTCGGGAAATTTCCCTCCATCTGACAACACTGAATTTCATCAATACATATGACTCAAGTATCATTTCATTTCAGAATATTTAAGAATTAATTATTGTTCGCAGGCTTTGGTACATACAAGACTATTCATTAATAATTTATTATATTACTAAATGCGAGTTGAAGTTGCAGAAGATCCAATCAAACAACATAAAGGCATCACAGTGATAGTATGACATAACGAATTGAAACTGCAATTGTAATGAAAAAAACAAAAGGACATTTCCTTAGAACATTCTACGTGATGTCTTTCTCGTATATATGTTTATTTAATCGAGTTAGAACAACGCCATCTGGACATCTATACAGAATTAAACAGTCGTAAAATCCCCAACTAGCTCTGAACATTGAAGCACGATGTATTTTACTGCCTTCTTAAGAACATAGGCTTACCCAAGAGATACCCTCCCTCACGTTAAGCGAAAATGGAATGAAGGTAGAGGGTGGAGAAAACCTACCACCACCAAGTAAAAAAAGAAATAAAAAATAATAGGGAATGTTGAAACATCAAAAGAAACGAAGAGGGAGATTGGAAGTGAAAATTACGAAATGGGAAAGAATGAAGAAATAAATTCTTTCGTGCAAATTTAATTTTCCTTAATTATATTTCCCGCCACAACACAGATTAATATCCTTAATTTCCATGCCTCAATTCCCTCGTAATAATTTAGTACAAGAGACATCATTCTTGCATGAGACTTTCGTTTTCTTCTCTCATATAACATAATTCTTTAATTTACGGCTTCAGACCCCCATCTAACGACCTTCTTTTCAACTTCGGTTTTCGTTCCTTTTAAATTCCTACAATTTTTATTTCCCAATTTTCAGTTAATGTACAAAAGCACATTTTATTCCACCTTTTCGAGTTCTTTTTGGTCTTCTCGTTTTAGAAGAAAAGGTAAAACTCAAAAGAAAAATATATAATGGATTTTACGAAGTGAAAGAAGTATGAAAGCAATTTACATTGTCTTGAATTTTTTTTAATTTTACCACCTTTATTTTCGCTAAGATCTTTCAACAGTTGTTATTGATTTCAGTAGCAAGTGCTGTGAGGCTCTATCTACCTGGCTGTCCGTGTGTCGAAAACTTTTAACTTAAGAATTACTAGGGCTAGGAACGTGGTTGAGGTGTCGTTGAAAAGGTCTCAAACCACTTTTATTCATCAAGATCACAGGGGCGGTTACCGATTTACTTGTTTTAAACTCAAGAAATACTCGGTTAGCAAGGTGGTTTACGTGTCGTTGCAATGGTCTCTGAGAGAAGAGTTAAACCCATATAAATCACGAAGTTGTAAACTAGTATTGTATTCCCCTCTAGCGGCAACTTCCATAATTAATTAAATTGATCTTTAAATTTGATATTTATTAATTTGTCCACTACAGAATCAAAAGTTCCAAAGAAATTGACAATAATAAATAATGTTACCATTCTGTAACCAAAAACGTTAATGTTTGCTTTCAAAATAAGAAACCTCTCAATAGCGGACAAAGTCAGCATGTGGTGGTAGTCTGTACGTATTTCTGCTTCAAATACTTTCAGATGTGAGTGGTCGTCTTATCGAAGAGTAGTAAAGACAAACGAAAACTTTCTTTCCAAATCGTTAGGAAGCTTCACAACCATAAGAAGCAACACACAACAGTAATAATGAAACACAGAAACAAGGACAAAACGAGCTACAAAAAAATCCAAGTGGAAACAACAATACTGTTGTATTTAAAACTGGCAACGCTGTTACGCACAGCTGTCTTGCTATTGTCGGCCTGAGTAATAATTGCCTAAAAGGCATTAATTATTACAATTCAATTCCGTTCCATTCAGTTGTCCTGCTGCTGGCATCATTCAGTGTTGCCAGGTGCAGGGAAATTTCCCAGAAAACGGAAAAATCTGGGTAAAAGGGAAAAAAATTACAAAAATCGGGAAATTTCGTTGAATCTTTTTGGCACCTTTTGTGTGTTAATCTTTAGTTATTTTGAAAGTAAATTGAGGAGGCTGAATTTTTTTTAACGAAACCGGGAAATTGGTCGGTATTTTGAGCGAACTATCGGGAAAGGAACCTGACAACATTAGCGTCATTACGACGCTGTACTGCAATTCTGTTTACTGTACATATCGTAACTTTGAATGTACACTGCATTGCATTACTGTACGGTAATTTAGAGATAAAAGTTACTGTACTATTTGTACATAATTTTATTATTTTAACTTCATATGGCTGTTTAAGGCACATTTCAATGTGTGGTTCTAAATAGCAGACTCCTAATAGCGAACAGTCTTTTAAGTCCCAACGGTGTCCGCTTTTCGTAAGCTACACTGTATTGATTTAAAGGGGAGACATGTCCAATTTTGAACTGAGCATCAATGTTGGCACGTCTCACACAATTTTGACAAAAAAAAAACAAAAAAAAAACGCAGATGCTATAAATTGCTGCTAAGTTTGTACCACGCCTGTTAACAGACGATCAAGAGGAAACCTTCTCAATACGTTTGAAGAGTTATTAAACCGAGCGAACGCTGACCTAAATTTCCTGAATCTGGTGATCAGTGGTGAACGTGAGAAAAGCCGATCCCACCATTAATCCACACGCGAATGACATCTCGTAGCGTTTTTGCGTAACATACCTGCACTGTAAATATAACTTCGAAATCTCGACCGCAAGGTCGCTTCGGTGGCCTGGTGGTTAAAGTATCGGTTTGTTGAGTTAGAGAACACGGGTTCGAATCCCTCCCGGGGAAAATGTTTTTTGTTTCGTTTTTTTCTTTGAAAATACATTTCTATTGGTTCACATTTGTTATTAATAATTGTTTTCTTCTAATTTTCGTAGATTATCTTAAATTAGTGACCATGAGTTAGTGGAGGTTAGGTGCGGTCATGTATCTTTACACTTTCATTTCATTCTTTCGACAGTGTAGATTACTGTCCCGACCGGGTCGTAACGTGAGTGTAAGATTACGATGTGGAAACATAAATACAGTCACTACAGTGGGTTGGATAATTCTCAACAGACCCCGAATATGCACGAATGAATAAATCGCATGTAAGATTGGTGTTACCCGCCTTCTTTGACTGGAAATCTATTGTCCATCTGAAGTTCGTGCCACATAGTTCCACAAATACATTATTCTACATTCCACGTTATGAAATGATTACTCGTTGTCCTGTTGTCTTGCATTCCTGACTTATTGTCTTGTAGTTTTAGTGAAGTATCAGACTCCCCTGATATAGCACCAGCCGACTTCTTTCCTAAGTTGAAATAATTCCTCTAAGGCCGCAGATTCCAGAACATAGAGGATATAAGGGAGAAATAGGTAGGGACCTCAAGACTATTCCAAAACTGGATACCAACAGATATTCTGGAGGAAATTCTTGTGGCCGTGTGAGCACAGTGGAGGCAAGTACTTAGAGTAAGACAAGTGGATCTAACTGGTAAATATTACTGTTTTCTCATTTCTTTTTAAAGTTCGTATTCTTTTCTAACATACCTTCTAATTTTGCATTAATGAAGCTAAGTTATTCTAAGATC